>WUAT03000001.1:111329-126846 GCA_010015005.3 Ulmus americana
TTATTGCAAGGTAACTAAAGTTACTTTTATCAAGAATATTTATCAAAGGTAAAACCGTAAATAGTAACTTTTGAAACTGTAAAAGTAATTTTCACATAGAGTAAAAATGTACAATATTTTCTAATCAATTGTAAAAATCATCAAAACAAATAGGTGAAGGAATCACAAATCAACAACCCCCCTCTCGGTTTAGCCTTACGGACCAACACTTTATATACCCAAAAAACATCTTATAAAACATTTTTTTTTAAAAAAGTAAACTATTTAGTGAGGTTATTTCAGAAAAACTTAGCCATAAACTATTTTTAATTAATAAAAATATATAAAATTAATTTTACAGTCACCTACAATCTATCAAATTAAATTTAAATATACATCAAGAAAAAATGAAAGTTAGTAGTAACTCTTCAATTCAGAAATCTGAATAAAAAAAAAAAAACTTAATTATCATTCCTTTCAATGAGTAGGAAAAATTATCTAAAAAAAGAGAAAAAGTTAAAATTAATATCAAATAATAATATTGGCTCTGTTTTTTTTCTTCTTCTTCTTATTTTTGTCCTATTCTACTTTGATTGTTTGAATACTGTTTTGGGCCACATGCTTTTTTTTTTTCTCTATTTTTCTTATTTTCCCTACTTTCCTTGTTTTCCTTGTTTTAATCAGGACTTAGATCATGAAAAGAACGTCAGTTCATAATCATGATTCAAATCATAAAAAAACACAATTTTAGCTTATTTTCACTGCTTTCACTGTTTAAATAATGATTTAGATCATGAAAATAACATTTATAGCATACAATTAAAAATATTTAAACACGTAAACAAGTAGTCGCATAGGGTGTGATTTACTTATATATTGTCCTTAGCAATATAAACGATTGTGGAGTGCTCTTTATTGCCAACGCTCAAAGTGCCAAAACTATTAGGTTTACGTTAAAAATTCTTTATAAATTTCATATAGTCAATGAAGAATAGTAAAAAATCTAAAAAAATTTAATTCAAATAAAAACACAACACAATTTAAGCATTCTTAATATTGTAGGGACTCACTTACATAATAATAATTATTATTTTTATTATAGGGCATGTTTGTGAATAATAGAAATTAAGAGCATATAAGCACATTTACAAAATTTGAATTGCTGTGTAGAAGAATTAAAATATCACCATCAATTTTAATTTAAAGCTAATTAATAAGGAAATTAGGTTGTTCATACATAAATGAATTTAAGCATTTTTAGTATTTTAGAAACTCACTTACATAAATTTTTTACTACATGGCATGTTTGTAAATAATAAAAATTAAGAGCATATAAGTACATTTACAAAAAATTGAATTTGTTTCTCTTTACTTTACCGCATTAAAAAAAAAAAAAGTTGGGCGAAAGAGGACGAATGAACAAAGGAAGAAAGACACTCTTCACAAGGTGATTCACATTTATTAGTATAGTAATAGATATAGAAGGTCATGCTAAAATGCAAGCAAATTTTTTTTAGTATGGATACAAACAACGATCTGAGCCATTTAATTTTGATTTGATAGTTGCAATTAAAAGAGCATGTAGGTTGTTTATTTTTTTCATTCTGCTTCCAAACCCATTCCCAAATCCTAATTGTTTTTCCTTTTCTATTTTTTATTTATTTCTTTTTTGTAATCAACATCCTCGCCAACTTTTTTTCTCCTTTCAGATTTTTTTTTTTTTTTAGATATCTTAGATAACAATTTTTTCAATTTGACATTCCATAGTTTGTCAAATTTCATAATTGCCATTTGTTTAGCATGTCCAATCCTTTTTCGTTTTCTTGTTTTATTTCCAATACAAGGTTTAGTAAATCTTCGATCATAATCTACATTTTCACATAACCCTCTTTTTTTTTCTTTTTTTTTTTCTTTTTTGTATTTTGTATTTTGTATATTGACAAGCTTCCATAGCAGATAACAATGGTAATTCATTCTCTTGATGAAGATTTTTGCGCATATTTGTTTCTTTGGAATACATTGTTGCGTTGTGAGAATCAAATTTCTATAGGTTTAATTAATTAATTTGATGTGCAATCTCCTCAATAAATGCTAGATGTTCTACATCCCATTCAAATTTAGAGTAATATATATGTTGAACATTTCTTGATAGCATAAGGATATAAGAGAGTACAAAATTCAACATTGTCGAAATAAACTGTGTAGTTTTGTATCAGAGTTCGACTTTGTCGAAAATAAGTTGTAGGAAGGTTTTTGTTGAAGCTTGAATGGCTCATTACAGTTATAAATGTTGTTTCTCCAACCTCTGTCTCTCCCTATCTCTTTCTCTCTCTCTCTCTCTCTCTCTCCATTTGCAAATAAAATGTTTAATTATTTCTCATTAATATAATTTTTTTGCTTTGTTTATAAAAAATTTCATTAAAGTAGCCGATGTTATTCAAGATGTATTCTGACATTTATGGAGTCCCAAAAACGTGTAATCATAGATAATCTTCTCTCTAAATTCTCTCTCACTATCTCTATGTCTCATTTTAAATCCAAAGATTATTTATACCTTATTCGTTTTGTACTATGTCGTTTGTGTAGCCTGAAGTGGTGTGATTGATGATCAGAGGCCTTGAGTTGTCTGTCCATCTTCTTCATAACGGGAAAATAATTTGGCCCATAAATAAGCAGGGTCCATTGTTAGATAGCAACATCAGTTATTAAACTAATTTGTTTATACTTTTTTCTCAAAGAAAGTCTATTTGTTGATAATAGTGAGTATGTCAAACCACAAGCTCGAATGCATCGAAGATTGTATGCCTTATTCTAATGAGACTTTTATTCCGTGTTTTTTTACGAAGAATAGAGTCGGAGCTTTGTGACTTGTCAAGTGAACTCAGATCTACGAATTATATTCTCCATTCAACCCAGCTTGACTAGCTAGATGGTCTTGTTCACTTGATTAGAAAAAATGGAGGCTTTGGGGCATAAAAATAGCCTAAGGTCAGCGTCTGAAATCAAGACCAAGATTGACGCAAAGGAAGCATTAGAGGATGAGAAGGCTACGACATTACTGGACCTTTGAACTACCGGTAGGCCATTTTGGCAGTTTTCCTCTTGTTTTCAATTTCCTCTCACCCTAATTTCCCAATTTACATAAAATGCCAAATTTTGTGGCATTTAATACATTCGATATATTCGTAATTATATTAAGAATTCATGACTGTAATATTTATACGGTATTTACCGTATATTTCTTGTCATTAATTTCGATAATTAATGACGTGCATTTTCGGGGTACTACAGTTTGAACACTCTAAAGGTTTTGAGGGAAAATGTTTCTATGAAAAGAGCAAGGAAAGAGATGAGGAGAGAGAAAAGAAAAGTGAGAAGTAAAGAAGCTTCAAGAGGGAAGATGTGATCTATGGGTTATATTTTGTTTGAAACAAAACTAAAAGGTTTCAGACAAATACTATGGAGACATGTGGCAAGGAGGAAAGAAAAATGGTTTAGCTTTTTGAATGAGAAGTTAAAAGGAATTCAAAAGACAAAAATAAAAGGGCTTTTGAAAGCTTCCATACGAAAATTGAATTCATGTTGACTTCTCATCGGCGGTGACTAGGTTCACAAACCCATATCTATGTTCAATGGGCTTGGAGGTGACAACTTCGGGCAACTACTTCAAGTGACAGAGTAAGATCGAAGAGCATGATAGAGCCATCAATGAAGGCAAATACGAGGATATATTCTCGATACTCAAACTACGACAATCGTAGATTTGCTAGATTAGTGATTCGGGGTAGTGGGCCGTTAGAATTGGGTTTCTGATTTAGGTGAGTGCTAGAGGTGGAGGGAGAAGCCGGATTGTGCTTTCGTGGTTGGCTAACGGGGTGGGATGATTTGGGAAGATGAAGTTTTTTGGTATTTGATTTATGTATTTTAAGTTTTGTTTTAGATCTTTAAATTTTAGTTCAAACAAATTTTATCTTTGTAAAATTTGTTTAAACTAAAATTTTATCTTTTACACACTCAAAAAAATTATCTTTTTTTTTTTTTAAATATTTTTTATTTCATAAACTATTTTAATTTAAAAATAAAGGATAAAATCATCATTTTAAAATAATAAAAAAGTAAAAGATACGTAGACGAATTTAAGTAAAACTTTGGGATACCTAGTCAAAAAACTTTGGGATACTCAACCAAATCCCTTCAAAAGTGGAGTTCAAAGTCGAACATGTAGCTTAAAAGTTATAATTTACATAAATAAGTACATTAAGTGTGATTTTAGTTCCTTAAAAAAAGTGTGATTTTACTTTATTACATTGATTTTTATTGAATTCATATTTTGATAGACTTTTATCTCAACGCCTCTTATACTTTTCATGAATTGACAACTTTCCCTCTATGTGTTTTTTTTTTGTCAATCAAACCCTCAAATTTATTGTTTATTGAAATCAGTAACAAGAAAGACCAACCTAAGCAATTTTTTAATTACATTTAGCACGCATGAAGAGCATGTGAGAATTAAATGATGGGTTTAAGATGACAATAAAATAAAAATACATTCAAATAAGAAATTGAATTCGCATAAATATAAACATCCTCATTTCTTCTCCTCTTTGTTATGGCCACCTCCTCCTCCCCTTGTTAATGCGCCTTGTTTTCCTCCGTTGTTTAGAATTTATCTTTGCCATTTTTGTAGAGATGACAACCTCTTCATACCTATAGCTACAAACAGCCGCAAATCTGAATTTTTATCCACAGTCAATTTTTTTCTTCTTCATGTTGGCTTAGAGATTTCTACCAAAGAGAGGTTGTTTTGATTTGATTTTGTTGAATGGGTTATTTGATTTGATTTTTTGTTTTGTTTGATTTTGTTGAGTTTTGGGTTTATTTGATTTTTTTATTTTTATCATATGGATATGAATTGATGTGCTTTTATTAGGTTTGATTAGAAGTTGCTATGAATTTTTTTTTTTAGATTTGATTCCAAACTAAGGGGGAGATTTGGGGTTTGATTCGAACCTAAGAGGGGAATCTTGGGTTGAATTGAAGTTGCCATAGAATTTTGTTGCTTTGATTTAATCTAAACAAGTTGATAGATTTGGTAAAGAAAAGAAGCAGTGACGACGAGGGTTAATGCATTTGGGTCTAGGGATATAAACGGGGTCTTATACGGTCGAGGATTCCAATATCATTCCTGTCTCCACCAACTTTTTGGATCTTTATCCCCACCTCCATCTCCCTTTTTATTTATTTATTTATCTAGGACGAGGATGGGCAGTCCCCTAAAGGGGACAAAATGGGTTGGATAAGTGGGTATTCTAGTAGGCTTTAATGACTTTCCAAGAAAATAAAGTGGGTTAGATATTTTATGGGAAGACCACCAAGTCTTTGTTTTATAAAGTGGCTTTATATTTATTTTTTGACAGAAAACATAAAATTTTCCATTGAAAAAATGTCTAAGCATACAAAGGCACACGAATACAACCATAAGTCCTAAGCAATACAAGCTATGGCCGTTGATATTGAAATTAATTACACACAATTGGAAAACTTGTCCAAGATCACCAACTGAAACTATTTGGTCTAGCATTGCTGCAAGCGGCTGTGGAGATATCAAATTTTCTAGATCCTGCCATCATTTTGAATTAAATACTACCACTGGGGCTTTATATTTTTTCATATCATTATTAATATATATATATATATATATATAATATAATATAATATAAAATATGAATAATTATTCGGGGTCGGGGACGACAGTAGTTATTTTCACCAGTCCCATCCATGGTCGAGGAATTTTTTTAAATCTTATCCCCAAACTATCCCATATCTTTACCCCAAAAAATTCACATCCCTAATTGGGTTGTGGTCAGCGATGGGTTTGATGATGAAATGGAGGAAGTGGCGATGGCGGGGGAATGACAAAAGGGGAGGAAGAGGCAACGACAGGGGAGCAACAAAAAGAGAGGAAAAGGCGGTGAGAAGTTCGATTAGTTTTTAGGTTTTGTTTGTTCAAACACCCACAATTTCTTTTCTAATGAGAAATTAAAAAATAAAAGCTCGTGCACTCTCTTTCCTAATTTCTCTTTATCCTATTTTTCAACTTTGTTGTTGGTTGCATTGCTGGGTGGGAAAATTGTGAAGTTTTCTATGTGATAATAATTTATTGGCTAGAGAAACTAAGGTGCAAGATGAAGATACGAGGCACCGAAAGATGAATTAATAAAGGTGCTGGATGATGCTTTGTTAGAGGCGCCGAAGGAAGTTACGATGTGAGCCAAATGATAAGTCAAGCGAAGGTTCGAAGGATGCTTTTTGTGGGCATCGAAGGGTGGGGTTGAGAAGCTTAACTTTCGGAGGATGAAATGTAGCTTTAATTTGCCTATAAATACGAAGCACTTATAATCTTTTAGAGATACTTTTCATTTTGGGAGAAAACTCAAGAATTCTTAAAAAAGGAAAATTGTTTATCTATTTTTTTTTTTAGAGAGTTTAAGATTTTTCGAGTGATTGTTATAACAGATTCATTCAATTTACAATAAAAAGAGATTTATTGTTTATACTATTTTGGGTACTTACAATTGCAGGAATATTTTATTAAAAATAAAAGGCTTATTTGCTCAAATGACCCATGTCATTTGTCCAATTTTGTATTTTGTCATTTATTTAAATTTTTTTGTCATTAAAACCCCAATATAATTATTTATTGATATTTATGGTTAGAAATATCACTTTTATGTCACAAGCACGGGTAGACAAGTATTGTCATACTCATATACTTTTTGAAATAAAAGAAAACTATAGGGTTATTTAACATCCCAACACACAAGGGTAAAATTGTAAATAACTCCCAACTCACCTGTCCATACCCAAAATATCAACCAAAAAAAAAAAAAGAGAAAATTACATTTTGGGTACATGTAGTTTGACAAAGTAATCAAAAAGATCTTGAGTTTTTAGAAATATCAAAACTTATCATTTTATATTATACAAATTAAATTATGGTACCATAACCGCTATAATTTTTTTTTTAAATGTCTATTTTACTCTAAATGAAAATGTGTATAATTATAATTTTAGTTACATTTTTGTATCCAAAACGTCATCGTTTTATGTACTTTAAGGAGTGTTTGACAACTTGTTTGTGGATTCTTATCTCCTTTTCTAAATAATTAAACATTAAAAGAAATAAAAATTCAACGAAAGGTTAAAATGTTTTTAAATTGCCCAAAATGATGGCTAGGGTACAGAAGATAATTTGTAATGTTTTGAGAGGTTCTTTTGACTAGAGGTACCAAAATGTAATTTTTCAACAAAAAAAAAAACAAAAAAAAGCTAGAAAAAAAAGAAAATAAATTGGCTACTCTCAGTCCCCCCAAAGAAAGGGTTTTTTAGGCTCTTCAACCGGCCTCACGCACTTCTCTTCTTCTCTCTCTTCAGCTGCGTTTTTCCCTTCTCTCTCTCTCATCAGGAAGAGAGAGAAACAAAACCTAGTTTCCCCAAATCCTCCAAACCCTATCTTCCTCTCTTTCTCTCTCTTCCTCAATCCAATCCTCATCCGATTCGGCGCATCGCAGCCGCTGAATCTGTATCTATTTTTCTCTGATTCTTGATCGGACGGCGGAGATTCTATTTGGAGCGAAAGATTGAGGTATGCAGCAGGGTGATCAGACGGTGTTGAGCTTGAGACCTGGTGGCGGTCGTGGTAGACTCGGTGGTGGTTCTCGCTTCGAGTCCTCCTCTTCTTCTACTTCGTCTTCCTTGGCTTTTGGTTCGGGTTCAGCTGATCTCCCTTTTCTGCGCCCCCATGGCGGTGCTCCGTCTTTCTCTATAAAGGTTTATATCGAATCTGTTTTTTTCTTCGGATCTAGAGTTTTTCGATATCTCAATCTGTAATTTTGTAGATATGTATTCATATGTTAATGGGTACTTGGGTTTGTATATTATGGTTCTTTCTTGTTGTTCTCCTACATACCACATTACTTCTTTTTTCTTTAGATTCAGTTGATACTGTGGAAGCTACAAGTTTGGGTTTTGAGATTGTTTTTGTTGGAAAAATGCGATGTGTTTGTTAAATATTGGATCTTTGGTTGGTGGTTTATTTAAATTCTTGCGTTTGATTTGGATCTTGAATTGGGTTTTGTCTTGGAAGAACTATTTTAGGATTTTGAACTTGTTGAATTACATGGGTTTGTTTAGTATTTCGTGGAGTTGTTTGATTATGGGGATTTTTATCTCTTGTTCGTACATTTGTTAGTCCTTTATCTGGCAGTTTTCTGTTGGTTTCTTAATCCCTAATAAGGAATTATTTGTGGTAAGTGTTTAAATTATGATGAGAATTTATATATATATATAGATACATATATTATAAAAATATTTAGTTTGGGGTTAATCCCCTTTTTTGGGTCTGAAATCCATGTCCTAATTCTTGGCTGGGCGCTTAGAATGTGTACCTGCTGTAAATATGGACAGAGAGTAACTTGTAGGCTTTAGGTGGGCATTGGGTGAGTTTCACACTGCCCATAAAGAACCTACAAACATGGAATTGGCTTGTTTGTTTTAGTTGATGTCATTGGGTATACATTTCCTACGGTCTAAATACAATTGACTGAGTCATTCATCCTTGCTTTGCGGTTGGGTGATATTTTTTGGTATTGTTAACTTTTTCGTGTCTAATGCTTGCTCGTAAGGATTGTTTTCTGAAGATGAAGAATAGGTAGGGGTTATGATCCTTCTCCTTTTGGGTGTTGAAAAAATGAATTGTTTCTGTTTTGTGCAATGGCATGTTAGACACGGCCTTTTGTTAGATAATGTTAGCTGTTGTTTTAGCATTGCCAATTTATTTTCTTATCTGGTGACCCTGTTCAATGTGAGTGAGTTTCAGTAATCTGAGGATTGTTTGAAGTACAACTTCTGTTATTTCTAGAACTGGAGTAAATATTTTTATACATGCTGAATTGATGCTGATTTGAGAACTGTTCAGTTTCTGGATATCCATCTGAGAATATCAGTTAGACAATTTTAGCACTGTGTATAGAAATTAGACTATTGCTTGAGTAATAAAAATATATATTCTCAACATGAAATTTAACATTGATATTGAGGTCGTCATTTGTCCTTTAGTGTAGTTTCCTGATCGCCTTTTTTTTTTTCTTCTTTTTTTCCTGTGTAGACTGGAGACTCGAGGTTTGAGGGCCGTGAGCGTGTACAGTACACTCGAGACCAGCTTTTGCAGCTCAGAGAGGTATTTAATCTTTGTATGCACTTGATGCTCAAATCTGTTGGAAAACTTGTGTCATATCTCAGGAAAATGTAGCATTGATAATTTTTGCAATCATCAATGTCTTCAAAAACTGTTTTCTATGTTATTTACATGATTTATCCATAATGTGATGCTTAATTAAGTGTTGGTGTATATCTAAATGTTTTTCTCTTCTTCAGTTGGTTGAAGTCCCTGATGAGATTCTGAAACTTAAACGTGAAATTGATGCTGAATTTCTCGGTGAAGATCAAAGCTGGGGGCGTGGAGAGAACAATGTGAGTTTCTGTCAACTTTGACTTTCTTGCATGCCTTGATAATAGACATTGAAATTTTTGGTGCGGTTAGATTGTCATTGTTTGCTTGAATTTAGTATTCCTTAGTGGTACTAAATTCATAGTTGGTATTTTGCACAAGTAAATTTATGAATGAATTCTCTTTATTATAGCCATTTGTTATGCATTTTTTCATAAATAGTCAAATCTGTTTTTTGTTGCTGCCTCTTCAGCCAGTAATTCCACCTCAGAATCGTTATTCTGAGCCAGACAATCGTGATTGGCGTGAAAGATCAGCTAAATTGCCTGCTTCTGGGGATGAAAGGTCTTGGGAAGCCCTTCGAGATAGGCAGCAGGAAGTAAATCAGTTTGGTCGCCCGGACCAGCAAAACTCCCACTTTTCAAGGGCTCAAAATGATGTGGTAATTTTTTTGTTGTGTTATTATTTCCCTACTTTTCACTATAAATGAAAATTCTAAAAAAGTTATTAACTTGAGTTGGACCTCTACAAAATGGTGGTGTTTCTTTTGTTACAATTAGATGCTATATTACTGTGATTCAAAAAAAAAAAAAAGATGCTATATTACTGTTGAAATATTGGTTGAAGCTTGTATTAGAATTGATAGCCTTTAGATATGTTTGGTAGTCTTTCACCTTGTATGACACTTTTACTTTAAATCTTTTTGCATAGACATAACTTGAATCTAACTTGATTGCAATATCACTGCTTTTATTTCAGGGAGGGCCTGCTCCCGCACTGGTCAAGGCTGAAGTGCCATGGTCAGCTAGGAGGGGAACTCTATCCGATAATGATCGCGTCTTAAAGACTGTCAAAGGGTACCTTTTGTGGATTCTCTAATTCATTTTTTTCTGTTTTTTTCCCACCTCCTACGGGTGTCTGCTTTTGCACTCATGGGAGAAAGAGTTTGCCGTTGGAGCTTTTGTAGCTTTCAGATAGTATTCTGAAACTATTTGTAAAAGATTTAGGTGTTTCAGATAGTAGGTTATTTTTCTCTGTAGCTGACTAGCTATTTCATGTTGAAAATATTGTTTGACAATATTATGCTGATTACTGATTTTGGTTTTGTTTTATTCTAATTGATTATTATAAAAACATACAGGATATTGAACAAGCTGACCCCAGAGAAATTTGATGTTCTTAAAGGTCAACTTATTGAATCTGGGATTACATCAGCTGATATCTTGAAGGTAATATCTTTTTCCATATGCCACTTTGAACAACATAGTTGTATTTTTAGCACAGCATTCTAATTTGTTGTCTTGCTTTTCAGGATGTTATTTCACTGATATTTGACAAGGCTGTGCTAGAACCAACTTTTTGCCCCATGTATGCTCTTCTGTGTGCTGATCTTAACGAGAAGCTTCCTTCGTTCCCATCTGATGAAGTGGGTGGCAAAGAAATCACGTTTAAGCGTGTCCTCTTGAATAACTGCCAGGAGGCCTTTGAAGGTGCTGACAAACTGAGGGAGGAAATGAGGCAGATGACTGCCCCTGAACAAGAAATGGAGCGTAGGGACAAAGAAAGATTGCTCAAGCTCCGTACACTAGGAAACATTCGGTTGATTGGAGAGCTTCTGAAGCAGAAGATGGTCCCTGAGAAGATAGTCCATCATATTGTTCAGGTTCTTATTAGAGTTTCCGTTTCTACATTCAGAGACAGCTTGAACAAAGCATAGCTTTGAAGTGTTTGATGTTGCTCATGGTTACTTGTTATGTGAAACAGGAACTTCTAGGATCTGATGTCAAAAGTTGCCCAGCCGAGGAGAATGTTGAGGCCATTTGCCATTTCTTTAACACTATTGGCAAGCAGCTGGATGAGAGCCCAAAATCAAGGCGTATAAATGATATGTATTTCAGCCGGTTGAAGGAACTGACAACAAATCCTCAATTGGCTGTAAGGCTGAGGTTTATGGTTCGTGATGTTCTTGATTTGCGTACCAACAACTGGGTTCCCAGGCGTGAAGAGGTAAATATAATTTTCTTTCACCCTTATCGGGAGCAAGGATTATATTTTCTTGTTTCATGTTACCAACCTTTTGTTTTACAGGTGAAAGCCAAAACCATCACTGAAATACACACTGAAGCTGAAAAGAATCTGGGACTACGACCAGGTGCTACTGCAAGCATCAGAAATAACCGTGGACTTATTTCCGGTGCACAAGGGAGCACCAGCCCTGTAGGCTTTCCCATGGGAAGACCTGGTGCAGGAGGTATGATGCCTGGAATGCCCGGAACTAGGAAGATGCCTGGTATGCCTGGGATCGATAATGACAACTGGGAGGTGCCTAGGACACGGTCGATGCCAAGGGGAGATGGGTCTGGTGTGCAGACTGGCGGTCGTGGCCAGACACCATTGATTGGCAAGTCAACGCCAGTGAACACTAGGCTGCTACCACAAGGCACTGGAGGACTCATAAGTGGTAAGACTAGCGCTCTATTGCAAGGCAGTGGCGGCCCTCCTGCTCGCCCTTCCAACTATGGTTCAAGTACGGAGGTTCCAGCTCAAGCCCCATTGCCTGCCAAACCTGTCCCTGCTGTGTCGGTGCCTCCAGTTGTTGAGAAGCCACAGGCTCCAGCTGCATTGGGGAATCTGGATTTACTTCGTAAGAAGACAGTCTCGCTTTTGGAGGAATATTTTGGTATCCTAATCTTGGACGAAGCACTGCAGTGTGTTGAGGAACTGAAGGCTCCTGCTTATCACTCTGAGGTTGTCAAGGAGGCCATCTCCCTTGGGCTAGAAAAAGTTCCACCCATGGTCGAACCAACTGTAAGACTTCTTGACCATTTGTCTTCTAAGAATATCCTCACAGCTAGAGACATTGGAACTGGATGTTTGCTCTATGCATCGTTGCTTGACGATGCAGCAATTGATTTACCCAAAGCACCTACTAATTTCGGTGAGATCATCGGAAAACTGATTCTGAATGGAAGTTTGGATTTCAAAGTCGTGAAGGAGGTTCTCAAGAAGGTGGAAGATACATACTTCCGCAAAGCAATTTTCGAAGCAGTAATGCGGATTGTTAGCTCTAGTCCGTCTGGAAAGGGTGCGTTGGAATCACAAGGATCTGATGTCGAAGCTTGTCGGAGTCTGCTCTAGAGAGGTCTAATATATTTTTGCATTGAGTACTGGTTTCGTTTTTGCTGTAACAATGTGAGAACTCCGTTGTTTTTGTTTCCTATCTTTCCCTTTTTTCCAATGTCCTTTCCCTTCACCCGGAGGAGAGCAAGTTGTATTACGGTAATGTCATAAAGGTGAAGATGCCAAGAATGGATAAATTTTATGGAGTTGTATATTTTTTTCCTGAGGGTCAGCTTCTACGTGTGTATTTTCTTGATGAGGAAAGAAATGGAAAACCATAAAATGTCGTATGGATTTTTGTTTTCGGGCTTAGGGTTTATCTTTTACAAACCCGGAAACAGGTAAAACCCTTGTGGGGAATCAGTTGTTTTGTATTTGATTAGTTTCTTATTTTTGGAAATTTTGTTATTGTTGAACTGGTTATTAGTTCATAAAGGCCATGTCATTTTATCTTACAATTCTCTTATGGTTTTTGGTGTGTTGAGAACTCTCTTTTGGATTTAAATTGTGTTAGATCTGAATTTGCAGCTTTTCTTCTGAAGTTCTGTGATTGAACTTGTTGTTTGGGACATATAAAGCTGCTGTTCTTGAAATTCTGTCATGGTCATGTCCCCGAGAAACTAAGCACAAAAAATGTATCTGCTTTCAAAAGACTTGGGATTAGTAGAAGTTATTTTTAATTCCACGGTCATGGTAGAATGTAAATGTGAAAAGTTTTATTATAATTCGTATGTAATTTTTGGTAGCATAATTTATACAAATTATATTTTGTGTTTAATTATAAGCTCTTCTAGAAGTTGAGAATTAAATTCTCTTGAATTTGTATATTGGATTCGCATTATCTGGAATTCCTAATCAGATGAGATTGAATGAGACTAACTATTTTAAGATTAAATTAGCTTTAGTCTCATCTAGTTTAATTTCACTGAAGGATCTATTTTAAAAATAATATTGGACAATATTCAATCCAATTTCATCCATAATTTTAAAAACAGACAACATTGAATATGTTCATTAAAAAAATTTACATCATGGTTCCCTCATGTTTTAGTTTATCTAAAACAATACTTCTGCTTTCTAGAATTTTTTTAAAGTACCTTCATATTTGATTTTATTGTACTCGGGTACCATAAGTCAACTCATTGTTGGCCAAATTTTTTAAAATTTTCATAAGTACCCTTTATTTAAATATAAATAATTATTTAAGGTTATTAAAAGTTTTTTGGTTATTAACTAGGAAATAAGAAAAATTATACTCAGATATCTTATAGTTTTCACGATTTTTAAATAGGAATCTCTGTTTTGAAGAGGTTCATTGGGGACTCCACGACTTAATTATTATCTGGTATCTTAAATCACTTTTTAGGATGTAAAATGACAAATTACCTTCAACCTTGAGATAAAAATTATTTAAATAATAATAATAAAACCCTAAAAGCTATTGGGTTTGTTTGATTAGGGATTTCAACATGATTTTAGTGATTTGAATATAATCAGGATTTTGACGATACAAACCTGCTATTTGAACTTGATCATGATTCAAACAGAGTTAGTGTTTGGTTCATGATTTGAACATGCTATTTGAACATGATAATTTTGGTTTTTTTTATTTTTTTTAAAAAAATTACTTTAAAATAAATAATAATAATATTGTATATTAATGTAAAATACAAATGTATTAATTATCATTACAATTACTATTACCATTAGCGTTACCTTACCCTTGATATTATCTATATTGATGCGTTTTCCTGCTCGATCCAGAAAATGCCTCCTAGGTGGGCGGCGAACGCAGCGGAGTCTTGGAAAAGAGAAAACAAGTGAGCAGTTGGAGGCTATCTCTCCGATAACCCTTCGATGCCTATGTCAATGCTTGGGATTAAATGTGTGTAAATCTCTCTGAGTGAGTAGAAAACAACATACCTTTGTGAATGAAAGGCTAGGTATATATAGTAGTTGGTGGGATTTGGATAGTCAATGAGCATTAAAGGCGTTTTAATGTTGACTTGCTTCCGAGAAAGCCTTGAAGAAGGTCCTAGGAAGGTCAACGTATGAATGAAATACTCTGACTAATTGAATGAGAAAATAAAAGGGTGCAAAGTTGGCATGATAAATGCCTTTAACTCTCCTTAAATGTGCTCGGTACATTTAAGGAAAGGTTTAACTATATTTAATTTCAATCAATGTTGTAAAGAGCAAAGAAATTACGTTATGGGCAGTAATTTCCTTGATCTGAGGGCACCTTTAATGGAAGAGCTTGTTTATGAGAAAGAGGCGCGTTTATGAGAGGGAAATAGCAAAGCTTGGCTATTTCGCGAGACTTCCGTTCAATTATGCCTAAGTAAAACCTACTTGGTACCATTGGGTGGATCTTGCTCAGCACTAGGTTTATGCTCGGTAGCGTAGAAAACCCTCTCAACATTTCCCCCCTAGTGCCAAGCTAATTTGAAAGTTTGGGACTTTTGAAGAGGAAAAACCAAGCTTATATGAGGCTGGTCGGCGTATAAGATCCACTTCGGTACCTTTGCTAAACCTGGGCATGTTCTTGAACTTAGGCAAAATTGTATTGACGCATAGGTGTGCTCGTTACATTTTAGACACGTGGTAGGCAACTGTTGGTTTTGCATCTGATGGGAATGGGCATTTATTGCATGCTAATCAAGGACGGTAAGTCTACCAACTAGCACAGATCCTCCCAAGCAACTTCCAAGTACGCCAACTAGGCCAAAAACAAGACCTGATGCGGTTATGAGTACGATCGGGTGTGGATGGCACTCGGTCCTTTGGATTTTCAAGGCCTACCGGGGGTGCACCGGACACCACGCGACGTGCAGTGCTCTTCCAGCCGCTGGACCCTACCTCCGACTGAGTCGTTTCCAGGGTGGGCAGGCTGTTAAACAGAAAAGATAA
>WUAT03000001.1:126946-142958 GCA_010015005.3 Ulmus americana
GGTTAATGTTATACCATAAAAGAATTATTAATTGTAATAACTTGATTAATTTCAAAAATTCATATTTTTGTCATTTTTAATTAATGTGTTTATTTGTCACACATTCTAACAAATTCATTATTCTTTCTAGCTTCATTCTTTATGACACTTTCTTTTTATTTGCATGAGTATTCAACTCATTGATTTACTTGATTCACATTTATTTAGAAAATTTAATGCTTATTTAATTTATACACTCTTAGAAGAAAATCTTGTGTTACCATTATCTACATTTATTGACTTCTAATTAAGAGATTTCTAATAATAATCCTCCTAGGTATTAATCAAGACTTTAAAATATTTTTTCTGATTTATCTCTTGTTTGAATATTAATGATGATTTCAAAGTGAAATAAAAATTTTGATTCAAAACATAATCAAGCATTTATATAATCTTCAATGATATAGTTGTTCAAACTGATCATAAATCATTCACAAAAAGTAAGATTTCCCTCTACGGAATTTTTAGGCTAAAATAACCAAACACAAAAAAAACTTGGGGTTTATAAATATTAAACTACACGGAACCAATAGCAATTTATAATTAAGAACACTGTTTTGAAAAACAAAACTATAAGGTACAAAAATTATCCGTTTATTAATTTCGAAATTTAGAATAAAACCTAAGTCCCGCATTCACATATTCCACGCGCAGTCACGGCGCGTGCTGACGAACCACAATTGCTAGTACTTAGCTAACTGGGCTACAGCTCATCGAAACTTGAGACCTCCTCCCTCTGTCACTGTGTGCCATTTGTTTCCACCGTCTCTCCATTCCTAATCCGACCTCAAAACCCTAATTGCTCTCTCTTTCTCTCTAGAAATCTCTCTCTGTCTCTCTGCCATGGAATTCAAATTTCGTGCTGTGGACGATCGGCCGCCGTCGAATCCTTCACCATCTTCCAGCTTCAACTTCCTCTCCGAGCAAGCACTGCGAGGTTCGTTTTCTTCTATTATGCATGCTTTTGTGTTTGGTTGCTGAGAAAATCTTAGAGATGAGAAAAATTAGCTACAGATAGTGTATTCCGTGTAAATGCTCGACTCTGTTTTGAATTTCGAGAATTAAGCTTAAATGTTTTCTCAGTTTCAGCTCCGAAAAGTTTTCCGATG
Source organism: Ulmus americana (assembly GCA_010015005.3). Classification (NCBI taxonomy): domain Eukaryota; kingdom Viridiplantae; phylum Streptophyta; class Magnoliopsida; order Rosales; family Ulmaceae; genus Ulmus; species Ulmus americana. The sequence goes on from WUAT03000001.1 coordinate 128,095, forward strand.
TTGTTGATTGTTTAAGATTATGGAAAGGAAAATAATCGCTAGAGATATACTTTCTTGGATTTGTGTTTTCCATCTGATTTTCCGGCCAATGTCATTTTTGCATGCTTTGTGTTTGGCTCTGAGAAAGCTTTTAGGGTTCGATGTTGTTTTGAACATGTTAATACATAGTATTCCGTTTCAGTGTTTGATGTTGTTTTGAATTTCGAGAATTGAGATGAAATGTTTTCTAAGTTTCAGGCTTAGAAAAGTTTCTTTTAATTTCTGTTTTGTTGTGTGGTTAAGCTAATGGAATGGAAAATAATCGCGAGAGATAATACTTTCCTGTATTTGTTTTTTCCAGCTGATTTTTCGACCAGTGTCCTCAAGCCCAATCTGGACCAAATGCGAAACCCGAACGACCTCCGGGAGTTGATCAAGCGAGAGGAGGAGCTAGTCAGGGAAGAAATACTTCTGGCAGAGATTGCTAAGCGTCGAGCATTGGAGTTGGAGGTCCGCCGGGAGGTCATCTCTTTGGAGCGAGAGCTTTACATGCGAAGAGCAGCCAGTGAAGGGTTCTCATTCCAGGACCGATTGGCCACAATGCAGTGCGATCCCAGGCTTCGACTGATTCACTCCGTCAATGAGCGCTTGGCATTCTCTTCGTGCTCCGCCGCATTCAATGCTTTCCCATCGGCTCGGCTCTCAAACGATATTGCTCCCAAGCTTGACAACACTTTGGAGTCTAACAAAGATAAAGTGATTCTTCTGGTTAGTCTCTTTTGGAATTTTAATAATTATTTATTTATCTTTCAATCTTTTTTTATTTTATTTTGATTTTCCTATTAAAAGCTCTGTTTTTTCGGTTTAATACAACTGTTTTAAGATTCTATAAAGATTAATGTAGTTATTAATAACATGCATAATGTATGTTTGTTTACTACCCATGCATGTGGTAGTCGTAGCTGTCTACTTGTGTGCCGGCCCTTTGAAAGTCATTCCTAAAAGGGATTTGTAGTCATCTATCTAGTTGGTTGTTTTCTTGGATTGCCATGACTCAATTGTTTGCTATGGCATTTTGTCATTGTGATCTAGGCACATATCAATATAAGATTGATGGCTCCATTGATCCTTGGAATGGATTCTTCATATGTGGGTACACATGTAGAGGGCTTAATCCTTTGTGTGCATCGCAGTCTCTTGTATTGGTCTTGCCTTGCTGTTTCTCGTAGAAAATCTTCCGGCAATCCACTCTCATTGGTCTCTCTTATTGGCTCACTATGTGAAGTTGGCTTTTGAATTTTGCATCTACCTTCATTCTCATTTATCTTCTTTTTCTTAAGAGACATTGCTAGCCTTTAAAAGTACTAACTTGTAACTTGGCATTATAATTTAGACAAACCTAGAAGATAGCTATATTTGCAAAATATCTCAACAAATTTGGTTATAATTCTGATTCTTTTTCTTAGGGTGGTGATAGTACATGATATAGACATTGAGGCATTGTTAATAAATAGTCATAGGAATTCTCTCTAAAAGGATTTAGAACTATAAATTCAAATCGTTATGGTTAAGACCGAGGACTCTTATTGTAAATTATTGGATTTTGACAATTATGAATTTAGGAGTATCATGAGATCCATAATTGTTGAAATCCTATAAGTAACTCAAGTCTTAACCAAAATGATTAGAATTTCAGTTGTGAGTTCTTTTTGTCAGAATTTCTGCTGTTTATATATATATATATATACAAGTGGAAGTCAACTTATGTTGAAGAATCTTGACATTTTTGCCATTTTTACTCCATTTCCATCATGCTACAAATTTAAAATATTCGACTGTTTTCACCCCCATTCTTTTCCTTTTCTTACCTGATCTTCTTTCCTTTTGTTTAAGTTGAAATTAACTCTCAGCCATCCGGTGATGTAGGAAGAAAAGAGGCAGAATCTTTTAGGCTAACTTTGGCTCAAAATAATAGTTGGTTGTGAGGAAAGATAAGAAAAATAATGAGAAAATAAAGGATAGAACTACTAGTGTCACACCAGTAGGGTTCTAGCATCACACCTAGGAATCTTTAGGCATCACACCAAACTAAGGTTGTATGACACAGACCAAAAGGGAGATTTTCCAAAAATTACCATTCTATTCCATGCTTGCTGCTTACAACCCTATATATAGAGGCTAAATACACTCGTAACTCTCACACTTGAACACACAATTAAACTCACTTAAATGAGACCTTTGGAGAGAAAACCCCCAAAATTAAACACACAATAATAGCTAATAACTTATTAAAATCCCCACACATAATACTGGCTCTAAATAGACTATAAAACACTAATTAAAAATGACTTTTGACATACTAAACATAAACCATGAATAAAAAAACTGCAACCAACAATTAGACTCCCAATCCTATTCCGCATCATCTGGTTAAGTGGCATAATTCATCAAAGACTAGCCAACTTAATTTTACTTTATTCACTATTATAGATATAGTTACCTATTTAAAGGTCACTTTCCGCATGAAGGGATTTCAAAAAACTCAAGACTTCCCAAAAACTTGTTTGGCAAATCCATTTTTCAAAAACTCTTCCTAAAAACTTGTTTGCCAAACAAGTTTTTGAAAACTCTAAGCTAAGTTTGTCAAAACTTCTAACAAAAAATTTTAAAATTCACCCCACTAAGTTTTTAAAAACACTTCCCAAAAAATTTCACCAAACAACTTTCAAATTTTTCAAGAACTCAACCCCCCTAAATTTTCAAAAACCCTTGGGAAACTTTACCAAACATTATTTTTGTATTTGCTCTAATTAACAATTATTTCCTCTCTTTTTCTGTTAAAGAATTAGCTCCTAGAATAAACATCCATATAAATTTTTCCGTTTTAGTTTAATGATTCTCCTTTAGACAATTAAATTGTGCACATTTGGAAGGTTTTGTCATCAAATACTTGATTTGCACAATGTATTGCTCTTAATTTCATATTAGAAAGACTATTTAATACCATTACAAAGCTCTGTACATGCGAACTCATCCTAGCAATGTCTGAGATTTTAATCTTTGGATTGTTATGGCAGTTGTACACGTAACAATGTCAATATCCTGAATCTTTCATTCTGATTTTAAAATTTTATATTATTATTTTGATTTTGTATGGAAAATTCTACATTATTTTGTCTTTCAAGCCATAATCACTATCATTCCAGGTATGTCAGATTTCTACCTTTGAAGTTTTTCACCTCTACACTTGTCTTTCTTTAGAGATATAGCACCTTGAATGAAAGTTTTATGTTTATGTACGAAGATTATTAGAAGGGTCGAACAAATTAGCATTTTTAGTTCATTAATAATGTTGAACAATGGTGCCACAGTAGTACCCTTGTGTTTCAATGACAGAAATTATTTTAGTTCTGGGAAACACTTGCTACTTTTGGTAGACAAGTCAGCAGGTACCTTCTACTTTATACTCGTAGTAATGGAAATGGTGTGGGGGATTTCTCTGTTCTTTAGCTGCTTGATGATACATGAAATCCTTTTATATACTTTGTTTAAGTATTCTTTTGCAGGCTAAGCCCGACCCTAATACTTTTGTGGCAAAGAGGAAGGCTGAGACACCACCTGAAGTCGGCGCTAATGAGCTTCATCCGTTCGGTTTGAAGAAGAAGCCAAAGGAGGATTGGAGTTGTGCCTTATGCCAAGTTACTGCAACAAGTGAGAGAGTTCTGAACCAACATCTGAAGGGTAAGAAGCACAAGGCCAAGGAAGCTAGACTCGTCTCTCAGAGGCTTGGCAAGAACTCCAATAAAGCACCATCACCGAAGAAGAAAACTTTTAATTATTCTAAGCCTACCGAGACCAGTGGTAAGGCAAATTCAATACTGAATGTTGAAGTAGAAGGGAAATCTCTTCAGCAAAAGGAAACCAGGAATAGTTCAGACAATAAAAAGGAGGATGCAGAAGACTTGAAACTTGAAAACCAGGAATTGCAAAAGGAAAGGACAAAGGGGTCACAAGCGGAGATAAGTGCTGCAAGAACAGAAGAGGCCCAGAATGAGGAGTTGCAAAAGGTGACGGCAAATGGATCACAAGAGGAGAAGAGTGTGGCAACAACAGCAGAACCGAAGAATGAGGATTTGCAGAAGAAGACTGCAGTGAAAACAGCAAAACCCAAGATGAAGAAGAGGGATAATTTCAAGTTTGTGTGTGAACTGTGCAAGGTTGGAGCTGACTCTTCGAGAGTGATAGAGGATCACAAGAAAGGGAAGAAGCACAGGGCTAAGCTGAGGGAACATAATAAAACTAATACAGTTTCGATCAAATCTAGCATTGTCTTGTCCGTGCCTATCCAAAGTCAAGAAAATGCAAATGTTTCCAAAGAAACAACTCTGAAAGCTACCGAAGACATTGGCAAAGAAGCAAATCAGAAGGCCAAAGAAACAACTCCAAAAGCTACCGAAGACATTGGCAAAGAAGCAAATCAGAAGGCTACAGAAAATGTTGCACCTGCAGATACACTGACCAAATCTACTGATGTCTCATCCGAGCCTATCCCAAATCCGAAAAATGCAGATATTGCCGAAGAAGCAACCCCAGAGGATACCAAAGACATTGGCAAAGAAGGAAATCTGAAGTGCGCAGATATTGCCGAAGAAGCAACACCTATGGATGTCGAAGACATTGGCAAAGAAGCAAGTCAGAAGGCTACCGAAGATGTTGCAACCGCAGATAAATCAAGTCCATCTTCAGAGGCCAATATTATTGATGATAAAGGAAATGAGTAAAAGGTGATGCTTGTGTTCTGCCAGCAAAATTAGGTCTTTGAGTTGGGAGGATTAGTTTGTTTTGTAGCTTTTATGACTTATAATTAGAACTTCGTATTTTCAAACCTGTTTATGGCGCCAAAAAACAGTTTATCATCCGATTACGTGTTGTGAGAATAATTTTTTTTAATATGGCTTTTATGGAAAATATCAATTAGTTTTATGTGGCTTAAATTTCGGATGAATTACATATTAAAGTTTACCCAAAGTCAAAAAAGAACCTGTTCTCTTTGTTTTCTTCAAGATTTTACATCAATTTGAAAAGGACATTGAAGCAGGTTGAAATAAGTCCAACAATCATAGGAAAATATGTAATAAGTCTTAATTTTAAAATCAAAGAATATAAAAGACCAGTATGCATTTATAATTAATTATTATATTTTTATTTTACAATATATAATTTATAAGAATATATTCCTTCAAAGAAAATACATTTCATAGAATTTCATTTCTGGCATAAATTTTTTAGAAACTGGCCAAACCAACCTTGATTTTGGACCGAAAATGTCCTTCCGGCACAGAACAAAGGTGGAGAAAGCTTTCGTCCTTGCAACTCCCTTAAAAGCTAAAATTTATTTTCATGGAAAACTAGTCAAAAATTGGATTTCCAACCCATTCTTATTTGGCTAAGCATGGTATGAATATTTCACAGGTTTCTCTTGTTTGAAGCATCTTAGGAAAAGATTATTCCTGGTCTCGCCCTTAGGCCGGTGTTTTCAAAGTTAACACGGATGCTGCATTGGATACTTGAAGTAATCTTACCGGGTTGGGAGCTGCAGTTCTTGTTTCGCATCGGTTCCGGTGACTTCGAGAGTTGCTGGAGCATGAGCCACTGAAATGGGAGTGCAATTGGGGCGGAGCTTGGGTTTAACTCAGCTTATCATTCAGTTCAAATATGCTCAATTGCTCATATAGTGTTGTTTCAGAGTTGAGTTGAGTGTAATTGTAGATGACATTCATTTTTTTGCATGTTCCTCCCCACTTGTTCATCGTGATTCATGCCTCCGACCGTTAATCAAGTTGCTAACTCGTTGGCTAAACTTGTACATTCCATCAAGATTCAAGAATGAACTATGATACCAAACAGCTCCTCTTGTGTATGGAGCTGTGCTAATCTTGATTTTGAGCTTTTAAACTCTCTTCGGTAACACTAACAGAGCGACCCTATAGGTTTTGGGGGCCTTTTTACAAATTTTATACTTAAAAAAAATTTTACTCAAATTTAAATATATTTTTTACATGTACAATTATACCAACTCCTTCACCAAGTTTGAATTGAATTTGACCAGACATATGTGCAAGCGCCACTTTTTACTACTAACATTCCTTTCAATTATTTTCTAAAAGAGGCAACACTAGTAATTTTGACTGTCAGAATAATAATATAGAAGAAAAAAAAAAGGCTAATTTAAGTCAACAAAACTCTGTGTGTGTCTGAAAATTCAAACTTTTCAGTTTTTTATTTATTTATCAAATGACCAAAATCCAAGGTCAATTAGAAGGTACAATAGTACAATACCATCAATGCATAATTCATACGACATCAAGCAGAACCAAACGACACTAAAGCCAGCTAAATGGGAATCAAAACAGAGGGAGCAAAACAAAACAAAACAAAACTTGGAATATATCTCACAATCAGATACAAACACAAACACAAATCTTCCAACATAAGAAAGATTCCAAAATTCTATAGATTATGATTAAGCAGAGCGTTCAAAACTAAACAAAAGGGAAATTAGATTCCTCAGCACAAATTCCATCAATTTATCTATACATTCACTATATAAAAACTATTTTCTTACTTTACAAACAAGAAACTAGAAAAGTAAAGTTAAAATGTAGCATTTGATAACCAACCCTCCAAGCCAGTTTTTTTTTTTTCCATCTAAAGAGAGAAATCAAACCCTTAAAGCCACCGGATCTTGCCAAGTGATCTTTCTTTTCCCCGCTCGGTTCGGTCCATTCCCGATGTTCCTGCAAGCTAGAAGCTTCATATCATTGTGCTGTTCTTCAGTAATAGTTTTAAGTAGACCTTTCTTTGGCTCCTCCTTTCTCAATGGCTCCAAATTAGCCTGCATCTCTTCCTCCTCTCCCTATAACAAAGCCAAACCGAAACATTGATTAGTGCTCGATAAAAGTTGCCATTAATCAGAAGCTCATTGAGCAAAATGGTTATATATTGCTTACCGAAATTTGGTTCAAGTCAAAAATTGGGACATTCTTCCTCTTAGCGGCTTCCTTTCCGTTGTGGATCCTTTCCTGCTGATTTAAGTCGAAAACTGGTCTCGGATTTTGCAAAGTAGCTTCTTTTCCACTGAGGAACCTCACTTTCTGGTTTAAGTCTAAAATTGGAGCAGGCTTTTGCAGGGTGGCTTCCATACCATTGTAGTTCCTTTCCTTTTGGTTCAAGTCTAATGGCGGTGCAGGGTACCTGAAAGCAGATTCCTTCTTACTGTGATTCTTACCCTTCGAAGTTTTTGTTCTTTGGACTTCATAATTCTGCGGTTGTTTGAAATTCGGCTTCGGTTGGGGGTTTCTAGCCTGATTTTCAATTAAGTATTTGTGTCTACGCCTTAAAAATCTGCATTTTAAGAGAACAATTCAACTCAAGTTATGATTTTCATTGAAAATTGAGGGTAAATCAATCTAAACCATTAGCAGTGGGAGGGTTTATCATACCTGACTTCAGCCAAAAGGGTCATCTTTTTCTTTTGTATCATCAGCAATCTGTTCTTCTTGGCCTCAGTTTCCTGAAGAAAATCATAGAACAACAAAGTTGATTTAATAACATGAAACCCGAATTCTACAATCAAAATCAGAAATTGGCAAGCTAACTACGAAATATATAGGAAATCTGAAACATCGTACAGCAAACATAAACCCTCTCCAGAAAATAAAACCCAAGGACTTGGGTTTTGTCATATTGATTAAAACAATAGAAAGATGAGAACTAGAATTACAATTTTTTAAGAAAGGTTGAGAACAAAAAAACTATACAACTCAGATATAAACTTTTACAAAAGAATTTAACAAACAAGGCAAAAGTGAATCGAATTAGAACCAAAATTATCAAAGCAAAGGGATCACATAATGTAAGAACCAGGATTGAGGAAGAAAAAACCAATTCAGGTTATCATAGTTAATTTAACATGTATTATCAACAGAGAAATACCCAAAATTTCATTTTTTTTTACCAGTTTCTGACATCAAACAGAAAACTAAGAAAACAAAGGGAACTTAGAAACCAAAAGGCAGAGGATTCATGCTCAGTCTATGTATACAACTTCACCTTCTATGAACCTAAACCAAGCCAAATATTATGTCTAAAATATTCAAGACTTTAAAAAACCCTAATCCAGAAAAACCAGAAAACTTCGAAACAACAACGAAAACATGAATTAAACATCAGATCTAACAAAACCCAGATAAGAAATCAGAAATCCAGAAAAACCCAGAAAGGAAAACAGAAATCCATCAGAAAGGATAATTACCTTCTCCAGCTCTTGATAGTCTTGTACAAGACTTTGATGCTTAAACACCATCCTGGGGTCTTCATAGACTGGATATGGATATGCCTCCATGGGAGCAACTCCTTTCATCTTCTTCATCTGAAAGAAGAGAATTTGAACAAGAGGTGGAGAAGGGAAAGGAAAAGGGAGAGAGAGAGGTGGGCAAGAAAGGGAAAAGGAGAATAGAGAGAAACAAGAGAGACAAGGAGGAAAGAAATAGATGGAAAGAGAAGGGGAAGGGGGGAGAAGGTTCTTGCTTTCCTGTTTTCTCTGTGAAACTCTGACCAAGACAACAAAAACCCAAAAAAGCCCACATAGCTTCGGTGAAAAATAATGTTATTTTGAGAAGATAGTGATGAAGATTGGAATTTTTTTGGGGGGGTTGCAGAAGGGTATTTGTGGCAAGATTTAGTTTTTATGGGGGTAGAGAGAGAGTTTGTGAGGTGGGTTTGGTTGGAGGACATTTGAAGACACCTATCGTCTCTTTCCCATTCTTTCTTTCCTTTCCTTTTTGTTTTTCTTCTCACATAAATTTTGGTCCAGCTGGGCCATTGAAGAGAGAGAGAGACAGAGAGAGAGAGAGAGTTTGGTGGTGTGGACTCTTCCTTTGTTTTTGATGGGGAATTGGGTGTGCGTGGAACTTCTACGTTTCTTCTTTCTTTGGATGTGTGTTTTTCTCTGTGATGAGAGAGAAAGCTAGAGATAGAGAGGGAGACAGATATTAGTTTAGAGAGAGGATTTTGAGGACATGGGCAGGAAAATAAAGCAGAAATGATAAATGGGTAGAAGAGATAAATGGGATTTGCTGCTGTTTTTTTCTTGTTTTCTCTTTCTATGTGCTGTTTCAGTTGTTGTGGAAGTACCTTTATTTTTAGGCCTTTTTGGGTTTTTAGCCTTTGGGTTGGGTTGAATTGTGAGGAAGCTACAAAGCTCATGAACAAATGAGAAGAAAGAGAGGCTTTTTCAATTCTAAGTTATTATTATACCAGGTCAATTTCCAGTCAAATTACCATTACACCCCTATTAGTTTTTTTTTCTTTAATACCAAGGATGATGATGCTTTTTGTTTTTGCTTACTTTTCCTCTCTCTATAAGCACCCCTTTTTCCTGTTTTTCACCCATGTTTGTTCTAATCTTCTCACATAGCTTTCCAAAGCATTATAGCCAAAGATTAAAATAAAAAAATAAAAAAAAGGACACAGTTTTAGCTTGAAGCCAAAAACAACATTCAAATTGAATTTGAAGCTTTTCCAGACAAACCCAATTGAAAAAACTTATTCTTTGAGGGCTTAGTTGGTTCATATTTTGCTCTTAAATTAAAAACAAAGAAAAGTTGTTGCCATCCGAACCTAACTTCTGCACTTTTTTGTTGATCCCCACAACCTATAAGCGTCTTAGGTAGCCTACTAGAATTGATGGAACCTTTCGGTAGCTGGCCCTCTTTTTTGTCATGGTGTTTGGAGCCACAGAAAGTTAACAAGTTTCCGAGAAAAAAACACAACCAAGCAGCCCCTATGTCCCTTCAAAAGGAAATTCAGTAAATGCCAATTTAAATGGTCAGAAGAACAAGTATGATAAAACTTGAGAAAATTGGGAATCCCCAAGTTGTGAAAGGGTAAAAGAAAGCTGCTTCTTTTCTCTTCAAGTTTCAATCTTTTGTTTAAAAATCGTTGTTTTTTAGGGATAGAGATGGTTTTGGAATTATGTATTACATGTAGAGAGAGAGAGATATAAATAAATATATAAATATCGAGAGAGAGAGAGAGAGGTCCTTTCACTTTGCCTTTGTTTCTTGTTTCCCATCTACTTACAATTAAATAGTTTTCCCATCTGTTTGCAAAAAGACGTGGACGTATGAGTGTGAAACAAATAAATAAAAAAGAAAGGTGTTCTGGTCATTTGGCTCTTGTTTGTTTCTTTCTTTCTCTTGAGAAACTCTCTGAAAAGGTTTCAATTTTGTTACCCAGCTTCACTGTAACAGAACTGCTAAAAGACATGTTTATGGGTTAATACCAAAGTTCAAGTTTAAGCCCATAAAATTTACCACCAAAAAAAAAGGGTTAAGCACATAGAGATCCTCCAAAGCATATAAGAAAATGATTATTTTGATATTTGGAAAAATTGCATGAATGACTCTTTTAATATTAATTTTATTAAATAGACCTACTTCAGCCAATTTAACCACGTCTTAACGCGGCTAATCTTAAATAGACCTTGTATAATAAAAAAAATACCTCGAATCATTTATTAATTACTATATTAGCTAAATGTACTGTTGATATATATATATTATTTTTATAAAAAAAACCTAAAAAGAGAATACACTTTTTGTTTTTAATGATTTTCACTGTTCATTGCCTTAGAGGTTAGGTCATAACAAACCCTAATAATCCTTCATTTTCTACTCTAAGAAGCTTGCTAGAATTTAAATTAGCTTGTTGCAAATAGTTTGTTGGCAATTCAAAACAGTGTGGCTGGTTTACAGGTATAATTTTCGTCTTTTTGTTAAAAAATATTTTTTTGAAGTGTCTTTTGTTAATTTTTAATGAATGATTATTAGTCACTTTGTTTTAGTTTTAGTTTACATGACATTGTGAAATTTAATGATAAAATATAGATCAAAATGTAAGACTAATATGTTTACCAATAAATAAAATAAAATAAATGTATGACTATTATCGGTTGTATGACTATAAAATATATTTACCTAAATATATATTTTTTCTTTTGTAGATATGTCTGAATTATTTCTTTGAGTTAAGACTGATGGAAAGTATAATGAATCAAAGTATGAATTTCAAATATCATATATCTAAATTCAAATAAAATTTATGAAATTATTTTTTAGGTTAAAAAAGAAAGTAGCTTTTTTTTTTAATTTTTTTCAAAGATTGGTTGAAGACGTAAATTATGTGTTTTTAAGATGGAATAAGTGAAAAACCTTCACGCCTTCGATAATGGTGATATCATGATTTTCTTTCATCTTATATGCCGCAAATATCTACTTTCCTTACAAAATAATTAAATATGACACAAACTCACACCCATATCAACTTGTGTTAAACGAAAAATATTGTAGATTGGGACAAAAATTGAAATATTAGGAAAAACGGAAAAACCCCAAAAAGAAGAAGAAGAAGATGATGCGAAAGGAAAAGACATGGGTTTTATTTATTTATTATTATTGGGGAGAAGACGTGATTTTTTTCTCCAATTTTCTTTTATATAATTAATTTGTTAATTTAGTAATTAATAATTGATTTAATAATATTTTTGGTGTACAAAATCTATTTAAGGTTACTTAAATAATCTAAAGTGGGTCGATATAAATAAAATGTTCCAATAAATTTGACATTAAATTTAATATTGAATTAGTACATTACATGTGATTTTAGTTGCATAGTGGATTCTTAATTCAAATTTTTGGTTATTAGTGTGATAAAAACGATGAAATTACCATTATAAATTCAAGTCAAACTTTTTTTTTTCTTCCTTATTTTAGGGTTTCAATCATTTTCTTACGTTGAAATTAAAGTTTTATTTTGGGTTGTAAGATCGAGTTCCTTTGTGTGTTATGTTGGAGAATTGTTTCTGCCGTAATTAGTGGATTCATGAAAAAATCTGAATGGATGATGTGACACTGTTTGTGAATGGACAAGACAACACATCGAGAACTTCAAGGGAGCAAACCACTCTCGGGAGAAGCTAGTTCATGTGGTGACTTTCCGCCATTGGCAAGCTCCAAATCTTGGTGAAAATTAATATTTGACACTACATGGTGCTCTCGCCGAAGGAAAAAAAAAAGGTTGGCTTGGGCTTGGTGGTGCGCGATTGACCATCGTCTTGGGAGCAGCTTCGGTACCCATTGCTTCCTTAGTGTCCATAACAGTTGTTCAAGCTTGGACATTGGAGCGTGACATTATTCGGCAAGGCATATGGATTTCACAAGCGATTCACTTTGAATCGGATTCTTATTTAGAGGTGACTAGAGCTTTGCAAAATAAAATAGTTTTTGTTTTTGAAGTTAGTTACGTGTTAGATAGCATCTTTGAACATTGTAATTGCTTGTATTAGGATTTTTCTCCTATACCCCTCGCCTCAATAATCAAATTGCTCATTCTCTGGCAAAACTTGTGTTATTGCTTGAGAATGAGTGAACTTAGTTAATGAGGGGTTCGAAGTGCAATATTTTGTATATGTTATTGGAATTTTTATCACAGTTGATATGGCATTCATATCATCACTTATGTGACACGGAATTTGGGGTCAACCCTCTGAATGTGGACCCACACAAGGTCGACACAAATAGCTCGGAAAAAGCCCCAGGATGCCCGGAAAAACGGGCCCAGGCAGCTACCCAGGCTGCTCGCGCCATTATTTTGACCACTTCGTCCTTTCGTCCCAGCTCGTATAATCGGTATTTTATTGAACCCACTGGATATGCCTCCGATAGGATATTTTTTACATTTTACGAAAATGTCATTCCGAAGGAAATTACTAAATTACCCTTCCAAATTGGCTCATCATTCAAAAAAAGAAATGTTCTTTGAATATTCCATATTCCATAAATATAACCATAATTATAAGAGAAGTTGGGCTCACCTTTCTCCCATAAATACCTCTCATAATTCACATTTCAAGGTAAAACATTTCTCTCTGAACTCTCTGAATTTAAGCTATTATCTCGATTTATCCCTTGTCCCTCGATTGCCTCTCGATTGCACTTCAATAATCCCTCAATCTGACTTAAGTATTGGAGCTTAATCGGGAAACAGCTCTCCGATTTCTCTGACTGCCTTCTCTTTTACAGATAGCTCTTTGTAGGAACTCTTTGGACCGACTTAGCTCCAAATCACATTGCCAGCTTAGAGGGAATAACTTACGTATTCGGGAAATAACACACGTGGAACACTTTGAACGTTAACCCACTTTTTGGCATTAACAGTGTATAATTACTGTTGACGAGCATGTGATTTCTTCAAAAACAAAAATATAAATTAAAATTTATTATACAATTGAAATCAAATATTAAATTAAATATTGAGTTAATATTATTATAAATGTAAAATAGGTTTTGTTATTATTATTATAACAACAGATTCTCTACCGTTCTCTTTCATACAAAAGGAAACTTTTGTGTTTCTAAGATATGCGGATCAAAGTTAGAGAAGTAACTACTATTTAAGCCTATAAGATAAGTACGCGCCAAAAAAAGAAAAAGGTCTATAAGATAAGTATGGGGGATGAAATATTAAAATTGTGAGTGATATATATAATTAAGGAATGGTCCCCCTCTACCGTTTGGAATGGGAAGTAGTGAATGTCATAATTCTTTGTTATTGATTATCAATTGAAAGGTCGTCTCAAATGGATTAAAGAAAGAGAGAAGGAAGCATGAAAACAACCTTGAAAACGTTGATCAAGAAAGATCAAAGGTATCATTTGGCTTGGAAGTTGGAACAAGTCAAGCAAATCTTCTTCGTTATCCTCCACAACAACCTCAAAACAAAAGCATTGTTAAGCTAGTAAAGCTAGAACTTTTTGACTGTTTCATGGTGGAAGTTTTTGTTTGGATTTTGTTGACTTAATTAACACAAAAGGTATTTGAGTTAAGGAATCCCTGCCCTAATGGTGAAAGAGGATGAAAAATAAATAAATAGTCTCGATATGATATTCAAATTAATCTCGATCTTGAATGATGATATTTAGTTAAAAGAATATTAAGTTGACTTTTTAGTATTATTGTTTTGACTTATTAGTGCAAATGAACCATTTTATTTACTTGAATTGTCATTTTATTTTCTTATTGATTTTTTTGGTCACTAAACCCCTACATATTACTGTTTACCGGCATTACCGTTAAAAATTGCCCCCTATCTCAGGGGGTACTTTTATGAACAAAATACCAGTAAACAGTAACATAAGGGGGTTTAGTAATGAATAAACTGTAACATAAGAAGGTTTAGTGACGAAAAAAATTAATAGGGGGACAAAGTAAGAATTTGAGTAAACAAAAGGGGGTATTTGCACCAATTAGTCTATTGTTTTTTATATTTGCGCAAACTAGTACATTGTCTTCTGAATATTTTTTTTTCACCACTAAACTCCTTAAATCCATAATTTATTGACATTGATAACATAATGACTATATTCTTTTCGTGGTTAGATTGTAATCATATTTGAAAATTTTGAATGTAATTATTATTCACATGCTATTTTTTATCGTAGTTGTTACAATAATCTCATTTTTCTTCAGTTTTTTTCTTTTGGGGCCCCATCATTCAGAATATTCAAATCATCAAAATACTAATTCTATTCAAATCACCAAAATACTCATTCAATCGCGAAACGAATGGAGCCAATGGCCCCGTTCTTTATAGTATTTTCTTTATTCTATTATCTCTATTCAAATACAAACTCTACTCAATTGCTATTCTTTATAGTATTAAAAAAAAAAAACTCTATTATCTTCACTCTATTATCTCTATTAAAATACAATTTTGCTCAAATTCAGTTTTTTTCAAAACTTTGTTTTCGTGATTCAAAACTCTGT
>WUAT03000001.1:182201-192947 GCA_010015005.3 Ulmus americana
TATTTTAAAAGCTTTGTAGCATAAATGTTCCTATTACTTTGCATAAAGTTGCAATTTTGTTCTGACTAAAAATAGCAAATTTAGTCATCAAGTTTTGAAATTCATTGCAATTTCAGACATTTTTATCAAGTAAAACTTGTTTGTTTTAACACATGTATGAAATGATATTTATAAAACTTTATTTTTATTACGAACACAATTATAAATCTTTTTTTTTATTTTGTTATATCAATTATAAATTAGATATGTTGATACATAATATGATTATATATACAAGTAAGACTATTTGAGGATAAAAAAACATTTTGTTTTAAAATTTTACTAACTTTTTTTAATATTTTCATACTTTTTTTATTCTAAAATTAAAATTACCTATATTACAACTTAAAAAATATTTTTAAATTATATTTATTATCGATTTAAAATTTTACTAACTTTTTTTAATATTTTCATACTCTTTTTATTCTAAAATTAAAATTATCCATATTACAACTTAAAAAATATTTTTAAATTATATTTATTATCGATTTATAATCAAAATAATAAAATAATCCAATTGGACACCATACTAACATTAGATTATTTGCAATAGTTAGCTCAAGCTCCAGTGATTTAATACACCAAACATATCAGTCCAATCCTCTCAAGCTACAAAGATTCTCGGTGTTTGTACGTCAATATATTTTAACAGATGCATAATTCCACGTCATTTTCTATATATATATAATAGAGTATGATAGGGCATTTCAATTTCTATCCAAACGACTTACCACTCTCAACCCAATGTAAAACAGAAAACTAGAGCAATATTAAGATGGACAATTTTGTTTTTGGGAAATTATCCACAATCACGAAAAAATAGTCAAACAATTAATTTGACCACCCACAGTTCTTTACATAAACATTTTTTAGCTTGTTGAATTTAATATTAGAGTAACAATTTTACTTATTTCGTTGCTCTAAACTTTGGATTCAGATTATGTTGATCAAAATTTTCAAATACGAACGATCATAAATAAACGCATAGTAGAGTTTCTAATTAAACTTTTAATACAGGGTATAAAATGTAAATTAATATCCCTAAAGGAAATTACATCTAGAATTGAAAAACAATAACTAAAACTGAAATTGCTCACATATAAGTTAAAAATTCCCATCTTATAAGGAGGGTTCAACTTTATTGAACCAAAATTTCATAGGCTACGAAAAGAGAACTCACAAAATGTCCTTTTTATCAAGTTAAAAAATACACTACTGACCAGCAGATCAAATCTTCAAGTTATTTAAGCTCCTACAAGAAAAATCTTCCCACATAGAAGACAGAATCCCCGACTCTCTTCCTCTCCAATAAACACAAACAAGAAAATGGAACTCGAGGAACACTACCAACACCCTCTAAACTTTTAGAAAAAAAATTTGCTACAACAAAAATGTGTTTGTGGTTTTACCTTTTGTCCATTTTCATATCCTGATGGGCTGGTTTCCTGAATTGTATCCCTCCAACTTTGCCCTCTTCAAATGTGCTTTCTTCACCGCAATATCTTGGAAAGGATTTGGCCCGCCAAACTCGTGCTTCGACTGTCTAATCTTCTTCCTCTTCCCTCGGTCATATTCTTGGTCCCTGTAAAAGTAAAGGGATGAGAAGTGTACAAAAGATAGCAAGAAAAATCATTCATAATTAAAAGGGTTCTACCCAACTCAAGAAAGAAACAAAGGGATAAAAATAATTCTACCTAAAATCATCACAGAGTAGTTCATTTACGGTTAATACATTTCAACAAGGCTGACAAGTTTCTAGAATCAAATTACAAATGAGCATGCATACGTCTTGTTCAAGCAAGCATTATTTAACACTAATAGAACCAGGAAACTGACATGAAGTTTCAACAACTAGGTACTCAGATGGACATAATAGTTCCTCTGTGTTTTCATAAATAACAAGTAATAAGGCTAAAGATCTAGAATTGTATTGCACTGAGCTCTCTTCATATCCTTGGACATAAGAGAGGTCCATAACAGGCTTAATCTTGGATACTATCAGACAATAAAAGTTCAAAGAAGCATTAAAGAAAATTAGTTCTGACTTACCATTCATCACCTACATAACCGATGGTGCAACTCTTCGTAGCAGTATATTCTACATTCTGCGATGGCAATTCTATCCCATCCCAATGTGCAACTGCAACCAACATAACAATACAAGATCAATCTTTCATGAAATTTAAGCAAACATAAAATCCATGTCAAGTAAGATCATGCAACTTCTGATATTTTCAGAGTATTGCAAGTTACCAATAAAAACAATGATAGTGAAATCAAATTGAATTTTGGAAAAAATTAGGTTTGTCCAAGGGCGCCTTCATGCTAGCAAAGCAATTAAAGATAGCATTCCAAAATTCTCGATGACATTGGGGGTTACCAATGACAGTGATAATGGTTTCATCAAGGCATTGGGAGTTCCCAATGAAATTGAGAATCTTCATTTAGCTGTCTGGCAATGCTTGATTGTCTTGGTAATTTCCTAACCTTTGTGCAAGGGCAAAGTTACATGGGTAAATAAGTTATGAAATTTGGGTTATTTTTCAAAATGCTCCCATAACTAGGTTATATTGTGCGATTTCAACCATTAAAAACATGTGGGCAGAAGAGAAACACAATCCCAGATAAGCAACTCACCAACTGTATCCTCAAGACCTTGGGTAAGGACACCCTGCCAACCATTTTGTATTTTGTCCCTTTTGCAATCCTTTGGAGTACCATTTTCCATAGCACTCATATGGTTAATCGATGAATTGAAGTAACCATTCTGCAGTTTCTTATCAGTTGCAAGAACAGTTCCACTTTGACCAATTCTCTGACTCAAAGCCCCATCTACAACATTTACCAAGGAATTACCACAAGGATTAATTGTGTCTTTCACACTAGTACCATTTGCTTCATTTTTTGAGCCAGATTTTGCTTTCTTTCTTGGAGAGTGAGTTGAAACTGATGAAATTGTGCGAGTTCCTTCAGATGTGGACGGCCCCATATCTGATGATATGCAATTGTTGTCAATCAATACTTCTGTTCTGAGATTCTTGGCACCCAAAGTTTTGCGCTTACTCCTCTTGTGCTTCTTTTTCCTGCGTAGGCCCAACGGTGCCCCAAAGAGGATGCTTGTGCTCAAATGCATGCTTGCAACTTGACATCTCAATTTCTTCTTTTTCAGTTTTTTATGAGATTTGCCATCAGTAGCTTCAACATGTAAAGTTCCATTTGAAACAATTGAACCAGACAATTTTTCAGCCTCATCAAGAACCAAACTTTGATCACAAGTCTTATCCAATGAATTACCAACAGCAATACCATTGGCAGTAACTTCAACCTGAAAAGGAGAAATAATAGTTAGCTATTGATTAGAAGTTGACTAAGTGAAGAATCAAGTTACAATCAAAGATAGTAAGAGAAAGTGAAAAGGCAGACCAGGTTTTTATCAGAGCTTGGTTGATCTGATGCTTTTACAAAGGCATCCTTTTCCACTGGTAAACCAACTGGATCTCTAGACAACTCCACAGTATTGGGTACAGGATTATTCTGACACAAAGGAAAAGAAAACCATAAATTAAGTAAAAACAATAAATTGCAGCGTAAGGAACACTACAACTTGCACTTACCTTTTCCAAGGTCTTGTTTGTAAGATGCTTAGCAGCAGAAGTGCCCTGGATTTCCTCAAAGCCAGGTGAAGTAACAGTTGAGGCACCAATGTCTTTATCTGAACTTCCTTTTTCATTGAGATCCTTAGTGTTGGCACTAGTTAATGCAACTGTATCAGTTTCAAGCTTAGAAGCATCACCACAGCTGCTGGGTGGAGCAGCAGATGTCAGGCATTTTCCTAGATTTGGAGGTATGAAAGATGGCTTCTCCTCTGACTGGACCTTGGACATTGGTGGTGTTAAAGATGGCTTTGACATAGGCAGCTCAGATCGTTCATTTGAAGCAGGTATCTTTGCAGGCCCATCTAATACATCTTTTCGAGTTGCAGCAATAGAAGAAGCTTCAGCATTTGATCTTACTCCAGCAGAACCATTTTGAACTGGACTTTTTAAACTTTGATTATAATTAGCAGAAGTTTTAATTCCAAAGTCATTTGCTCTATTCTCTTTCTGAGAAACATCTACAGATTTCCTTGGGACGATATTTTTTCTATCACGTACATAGAACAACATGTAAGCCTTCTGTTCTAGAACCGTCTTCTCACTAACTTGGACAACCTGATGAGTCAAAATTAGGAAAGCTATTATTTATCTATAATAATCAAATCGACAACATTATAACCATGGCATAAATTTTTCATCTATATTTAAATAACAATAGAAACCTTTTCTTCTATATAATCCTACATAGAATATAGAAAGCGAACAAATATAAAAGCAATAGATAGATAAAACTCATCAAGCAGCTCTCGAATTAAAACAATAAGTATAGAACTAAGGCTTTCAAATTTAAGAAGAAATGATTTTTAACTATATAAGAAAGAGAACATAAGCTCCAAGGTAAAAAGAGCAAACAATCTTGATTCTTGCATAAACTAAGAGTCTATCTGCCATGTGAAATATACAACAGGAAGCAGGTATTCTTAAATCATAATCAACAAGAAAGTATTAATCTATCATGCATACCCGGCTGTCATCCAGGGAATACCACATGCCACTTGAGGTACGAACATAGCAGTAATAGTGTCCTGAGTGGGTGCTCCAACCATGGTGAACCAAAACCCCATAGAGAGTGTATTTCAAATCTCCTTCCTGCCACCCCAAAAAATATTTAGAAAAGCATAAATGGTTCAGAAACCTGACGGAAAGTTGTTTATATGTAAACTTGATGTAGCAGATATTATCAAAGATATAATATATAAAACAAAGTAGCAGAAGAATGACACTAAAAATATCTGCTACACATAACGAGCAAGCAACAAATGGTTAGTCTATAAATGCAAAAAGTTTATCAATGAAGGGAATCTAATTTGCTACTCCTAACAATCTAGTTACTTATTAGTATTAGTTTTAGAAAAGAAACAAATTTCCTAGAATGAACTTGAAAAGAAAATAATTTGAAACTCTGAACGCTCAAATTAGGGAACTTTGTAAACATACTAATAAGTTTGCATATACTTACATTGGAACAGCTAACAAATGGTTTCAGATCCAATGTTGGATCGTAAATAACTTTCCTGTCAATCTTTTGACCAGGATCATGTGCACGAAACCTCTTCAAATGGATAGTAAGAACATAAGGTGGCTTGTGAACAGTGAGCTGTTTCAGAGCCCTAACTTTCTGCTTGCATCGTTGGCATTGATATTGCCTTTCTCCTCCATCTAGTTGTTCCGCAGCAGTGAAATTCACAAGTGCTTTCTTCAAGGAGTCTGCCTTCGCTATTTCAAGACTTAAATCTAAAAATGGATCAAATTTATTGGAGCAATAGGAGCACTGCAAGCATTTGACCTGAAAAATCAATATAAAGCCATCACATATACAGTTTTAGAAGCTTCATACACTGAAGTTTAGTAGTTTACAAAGATGTTTCAAAACTTTAACAAATTTCCCCAGCCTTCCAACTATTTCCAAACAGAAACCCTTCCAATTACAACATTCTGCCTGATCAAAAGAAAAGGATACCTACCTGACTTCTAAGGCTACCACCAAAGATCTTGTGTACCAAACTCTTCTCGTAGGCACTAGGGGATTCACTTGGCACCCCTGAAGGTAAGCAACATTTATGCATGGATTCCAGCAAGTTTACCATGTATTCATGAGCATCCTCTTGTCTTGCATTACGGAAATTCCGAGATATGCCTATTTGTTAATTCAAGGACAACAAACACTAACGCAGAGGAATTCAGGTAGGACACACCTAATGCAGTAAACCGTATCTGAAATATACTATCTTAGCTAAAGACAACAAAAAAATGTAGAATAATGTAACAATGCTATCAAACCACAACCAATCAAACTTGCTAGCCTCATAAACACATATCATTGCCTTATTCACATAATTTGAGTATTATTTAACAACATTTTCCTCCCTATTAGACAAGACCAATCCTACAAACTAGTAATAAAAATCTGTTTTACTTTTACTATATATCTTTATTTCCAGTAGGCACTAAGAGTTGCTTGGAGTTGAAATTTTAGCTCCAAATTGTAAAATCACAACAAAATATACAAGGATACACCTCAAGTTCGATACAAGATCCTTAGGGGCTAAACTTCTCCCAGTTGATTGCAGAGCGCGACTTACATGTTTCTGGATGGCACACAAAGCACAAAATCCAGCAACATGACCTTCACAATAAAGTAAAGAAATTAGACAATAAAAATACCAATAGCATTCTCTACACATACATCCAAACACACCCAAGCAACAGCACAATAGCCATACTATTTTCCAAAATCCAAATTACATCAGAACTTACTAGATCATCATGTGTAACTTAGAAATTAATAAATAAACTCAACTACTTTTTCTTGAAATTCCCTCCACCCTGGTTCATTGTATGTTAGTTTGACTTTGACTTGCTCAAAAACACAATATTTTTCACAAATTCGTATTAACAAATGTGCACAAGTACATCTCACACTTATTTGAACATCCCATTTATTTCATATCATAGATAAATTTAATCTCACTGATTTAGGAAATATATTTGTCATGGACTGACCCAAACAAATCTCAAGATGTTTATGATTCTTTCTATCACAGGGAAAACAACTTAATCGTAAGAGCTCACAATGGAAACAAGAGTTCCACCATGTACATATTGTCCAAGAAAAGATGTCCTCGCATGCATATTTGCATATGCATAATTGCATTAATTCACTTATTGCGTACTTTTTAAAGATTAACAGATACTCACAAGAATTTTGATGCTTTCCACTTTGCAGGTATGCTGCTAAAGGCTCGGTGTACGTTAAACACTGCAATACTGAGTTGAGAAAGCAAGTGTTCCCAAGATTTTCTAATCCAGCACCCTGAAATATGTGTCATCTCAAAATTAAGATGCTTAATAACTTTTTCTTCATAAAGAAAACAAAAAAAAAAAAAAAATACTACAAAACATAGTTATCATTATTGGACTACAGCGAAACAGGAGTAAATAAAACTGAATATGCTTTAGCCCAAAAAAATATAGTGAACAAAATAACAGATTCAATAACAAAAGTTTAAAGGAGCAATGTAAAAGCCTTAAAACTAAATCAAAATTTCTAACAAGCTCGAAGTTTGAAGGATCAATGAATTATAAATCTACAAGTTTCCCAGCTACTATAACATGAAAATTGATAAACGTAGGCGCATAGTTAAAACCCAAAACACCAAAATCAAAGCCAATGAACACAAAAACCAAAACATAACCAAACCCATGAAAACATCTAAGTCTCAAAACCAAAATTCAACTCTTTAAGACCACTAAGAAACATGCACAAAAGGAATAAAGCGATCAAGAAACTTACAATCCTCCTGAAGGTAATTCCAAAACAAAGCTCCGGATCCAACCCATTTTCCAAAATCTCAGACCCATCAGCTTTCTTCCCACCCAAAGTAGATTTCCCCGGACCAAAACCTTGTCGTTTCAAATCCTGGCTACCGGGGTTCAATGTCTCAATCCGAAAATCGCCGCCGCCATTACTAAACCCCCTGAAGGGCTTCCTCGCCGGATGAAACTCGATTCTTCGATGGAAAAGCGAAGAATCCGTAACCGAATCGGGCTTACAATCCGAAACACCATCAGAAGAAGCTTTTATCCCCGAAATTTGAATCAAACTCTCGGCCATTACAAATTCCAAAAAGAAGAGATTTTTCACGCGAAATCCAAATTTTCTTGAGCTTTCTTTTCTCGGAAAATCGCTATTTTCTGTTTGGTTCACGCGAAAAATGAAGCAGAGCTTTCGGAGCTTCTGCGAAAGAGAAAGAGAAAAGTTAGTAGTGGAGGCTAGTATTAAACCCTACACAGGAACAGTGGCTATGTTTTTTGGGGAGTCCACGGTAAGACGGGTGGGCGGCGAAGCAGGGGATAGTTTCCGAACCGAACCAATTGGCTCGAGAATAGGGAATAGATATTCTGTGTGGCCTAGGTGGTATCTAAACCCAATGAGGGAATGCCACGTCAGTGGAGTCGTTGTTTTATGGTGGGAAATTACGATTTTGTACGATTTGTTCTCTGACGTGGAGTGATATAATTGACTGGTTCTATGTTTTTATTTGTTGTGGTTTATTTATTTATTTGTTGTTTCTTGTAGGGAGAGTTGTCATTTGTGAGTCTTCGCGTTCATAACAAAGAGCTGGGAATTATTCCAGAAGTGTGGCCCATGGGCCGACAAGGATGTTGGGCTGGTGATGCATAAATAAACTTTGGGGTAGACGTGAAATTGGATCGGTCTGGGGCGATTTGAAGAATTTTCCGTTGGATTTAGAAAATTTCAAACTAAACTAAACGAATATTGTAGTAACTGAATTACACACATTAACATAAATAAAATTTTCGTATTTGTTTTCATTAATTACTATAAGATTAGGTACACTTCTCTTTTAGGTGCTGTTTGCATCGTGAATCAAATAGTAATGGTAATAAGAATGCATTTAGCTGAAAATTAAAATTAATATGGTAATAAAGATTATTATATTTTATTGAATATTATAATAAAATGAAGAAAAAAAAATTAATTTTACCAAAATACTCGTAATGGCTTTTGGATTAATATTTTAGGAAGACTAATAATTTTTTTTTATGTAATTAAGAAGAAAAAAAATTGTACTAAAATAAAAACGTATAGTTTTTTTTTTATATAAATTTCTATACTTACTAATAAATTTTTATTTGTAATAATTAATATATATTAAAAAATTTATAAATATAAGAAATTTAAATATTATTAAACAATAAAAATGTATAATTTTATTTACTATTATATACATTACATAATATATATATATATATATATATTAAAAAGGGGCAATTTTGGGTATTTTCCATATTGATTTTGAAAGGTAATGATTATTCTATTAATTTTGTTTGGTATTAGTTATTTCACTACATGACCCAAAAAAAATTAGTAATAGAATTCATCTTCAAACCAACGAATTGCGAATAATGGTGGGAAATTCACACACATTCCATCGAACCAAACCACACCTTAGAGAAAAAGAAAATGTTTTCTTTGATAAAAGGGCTAGGATGAGTTGTGACTCCTAAACTGCTATGATGTCAGCAATTTCGTGGGACCCATCAACCCTCTGATCAGTAACAAAAAAGGAGTCCATTGGTGTTTCGGCCTTAAAAGCATTATTTGTCCTTTAATTGGGTCAGGCTCATTCTCAGATGTTCTCTCTATTAAAACCCGGTTGCTACAAATATAATTTTGGTTTGGGCGGTTTGGTTGAGGCAATTTGCAATTCACTTCGGTTTAATTTATGATTTGCATTTTTTAGTTTGGGCAGTTTTTAGGTCAGTTTTGCAGTTTGCATGTTTGTTTGGGGAGGTTTGAACCATTTCAAAGACAATATACGATTCAATTTGGTTTAAATTACGGTTTGAAAATCAAACTAAATCGAAGCATTAAATTTTTCAGTTTGGAAAATTTCAAACAATTTTATTTTTCAATTTCGACTTATTGAATTGGGACAATTTTGGTGGTTCGACGATTTTAAGTTTCACTCTTTACTTTGGGTCAGCATCCCCTTGAACTATAGGAATGCCCCTAAAATGAGGCACTAAAACATTTATATCCTTGTTTTAAATTCATTACAAATGTGCCACTTTTTAACCTATTTTACCCCTCTATAAAATAACAAATTACAAAAAAATTTAGAGAGTTAATAGATGACCCTGAATATAGATAGATAAAAATATATTTTACACCTAAAAAAAAGATATAGATATAATAATTTTTTAAAAGATGTGCAAATGTAATGAGTTAAGGAAAAGAGGGTATAGGGTGTAATTTCCTCCTAGAAAATTAGGCCAAGTGGCACTCCTTGGGTACTCAAGGGTCATTGAAAAATAGCAATTTTATGATAGATGTACAAATTTAACCCTGAAAATATATTGATTTATTTCTAACACATAATGGTTAAATTTTAACCGTGATTGAATTCTAATATATAGTGGTTAAATACTAATATATCGTAGTTGAATTTTAATATATAACGGTTGAGTTTAATTGAATTTTGGCTAGTATTGATCAAATTCTGATAAGGTTATTTTGAGTATTAAAGTAATATTTTCCTACGGCCACTAAAAATTTGCCAAAGTCCAATGACCATCCTTTGGAAGTGTTATTCACCCAAATCCCCCGCCCTCCCAATTTTTATGCCTTACATTTGGGTAATTAAATTTTTTTTTTTGTGAACAGTCATTTTAATCCATGACTTAACATATATAAGTAAAATTTTACATTTCCAAGTAAAATGAAAGGATATTTTCGATTTAATGGTACCTCAAATGTAAGACCCTTTAAATGGGAGGTAGCTATGTAAATTACATTTTAAAATAAGTCACCAAATTATTTTACATCTCTAATTAATTCTATTACAAAAATAAAATTTTACAAAAATAAAATTTTATACACGACTTAATGCAGAAAGTTCATATAAAAAGTTCCTCGAATTAATACAAAAAAATAATATGATTAATAAAAAAAAGTGTCATCTTACGTAATTTCCTCAAACAAAATGTGTTATTACTTTCACTAAACTTTGTTATTTAAAGAGTA
>WUAT03000001.1:198118-210306 GCA_010015005.3 Ulmus americana
CCCTCTCCTTATTATCTAATTCTATTATTTTTTAATAAAATATTATTTCTCTCCACTATTTTTTAATAAAATATTACTTCTCTTCATCACTTTTTTAATAAAATATTATCTCTCTACCACTTTTTTTAATAAAATGTTATATATTTCCATCGTCTTGCTAATTTTAAATAAAATATTACCTCTCTCCATCACATTTTTAATAAAATATTTTTTTTTATTACCTTTTTAATAAAATCTTATTTCTTCATATTTTATTATTATTAAATTCCGTAGACCCTACTACTTTTTATAAAAACTTTGTTTAGAATACTCTAAACCAAACAACAATCATGTTTTAAATGTTATGTTTAGAATAATCTAAACCAAACAAATCTACTGCATAAAATATCTTGCTTATAATGTTATGCTTAAAATGTTACAAAATGTTAAACCAAATAGTCTATTTATGGGTAGAATTTTATTAGGTACGTATGTCAAAGAGTTTGTTCTCTTAAAAAAGTGTATGATGACTGTATTGAACTGAATCTGAACTTCAAGAAAGTTTCGAGATGACTCTCGTTATACTCTCATTTTAAATTCCATTGTAATCTTTCTTTAATTTATCAAATTACTTGTCATTATAAGAAAAGAAAAAACAAAATACTGATCTTATTTTGCACCTTACTTATAATTTTTCAAATCCTATCATATTCTCTAAAATTCTCCCATTCATTCTTTTTATTTTTATTTTATTTTAACCATTATCCTATTCTATTATATTACGTAGACTCCACCATCTTTTACATCATTATACCTTATTCTATCATTTTACACACCTAAATTTTACTACTTTTTACATCTTATACACATATACTATATCACTTTTTACATTATATTATTAATATCTCCATCACTTTTACATAAAATATTATTTTATTATTAAATTTCAATATTCCTATAACTTTTTTACATAAAATTATTTTTTAATTTTGTAAATTTCCCTTACTTTTGATCAAAAAAATTTAAAATTTTGTTAAAAAATTAACCAACTCAAATAACATTCATGTTGGAATCGCGTCTCCAAC
Organism: Ulmus americana; assembly: GCA_010015005.3. NCBI lineage: Eukaryota > Viridiplantae > Streptophyta > Magnoliopsida > Rosales > Ulmaceae > Ulmus > Ulmus americana. The sequence goes on from WUAT03000001.1 coordinate 199,183, forward strand.
ATACTAGTAGCCTATAATTTCCAAAACATACCCTAGAGATTCCCATCCACTTTCCCCCCAACCAAACAACACTGCGGTATGTATAACGCGGAAAGCAGAGGTCCAGATCAAACAGCATTGACTTTCTTTCCACACGGCCAAAATGGGACCCAAAACATCATAAGAGAGATAAAAAGTTAAATAAAATAAAATAATATAAAATTAAAATAGTGCTTGCTTAGCAGAAGAGAGAGATAGCAAGAAACGCGGTTTCGGACGTTCAAAGTTCATGCACTCGCACAAGCATGACGCACCAACCCAGCTGTGACGTTCAATTATATATATAATATATCAAATATATATAAATTTCCCATTATAATAATCTAAATAGTACGTCAGAATAATATAAAAAAGTGAGCTTTAGATCTATCCATAGCTGCTTAAATCGATCTTCTTTGCGATACCCAGATCCAAAATCTTCGTAAAAACTTCGTTTTGTCAATTGGGTATTCTTTCTTTTGGACTCAAACTTTTGAAATTTTGTGCTTTCTTCTTCTTGGTTTCCAGATTTGGATATTTTTAGTTATAGTAGTTGGGGATTGGATAAAGTTTCTGGAAATGGAAAGTTCGATGAATACGAGGTTGGAGAAGAGAGGGTTTGCACAAGATGAGCAAGATGACCATTTGGTCGAACCAAAGAAGAGAAAATTGCCTGCTCTAGCAAGGTTTTTCTTCTTAAAACTCTGTATTTTTGTTGGGTTTTTTTTTTCTTCCCTTTTTTGGAAACAAATTATTAATAGTATTATTTAGTTTTTGGAATTATATTGATTGAGTCGTCTATTATAACATTATTAGATTGTAGAGAAAGAAAAGTGAATTTTGATTTTATTTTGTTAATGTTCATGTGGGATTATATACTTAGATGCGTTTGTCATTATAAATAACATTGTAGGTTTCTAGATCTTGTTATTGTGATGCCATTACAAGAATGTTTATATAAAAGTGCTAAGCTCAAAGCTAGATGAACTAAGCTGCTTTTGAGATGAATGTGGTTCCAATAAGATTTAAACATCCGGGCGAAAAATAAGTTTGAATTTTCCTGTGATCCTAGTTAGATTTAAACATTTGAATTTAACTCAAATGCCCTGTTCTAAGAGGCACTATGACTAGTTATCTACCTAGTGTTTGTGCATTGAACTCGTCCAATTTTTATGGAACTTTTCAAAGTGAAGAATTTTAGTTTTCGGGGTGTCGTTGAATTTGAATCTGAATTGTGTTTTGTGCAAGGGATCAGTGTTTCTTGGAGTCACACTTGATTGTTTTTGTTTATAAAGTTCATTTGGTATGCAGTGTTATTGTTGAAGCTTTGAAGGTGGATAGCTTGCAAAGGCTATCCTCATCCTTGGAACCTCTACTGCGCAGAATCGTGAGTCGTTTTGGTTTTTGCTGCAGTCTGATGATTGATTATCAAAGAGTTGATTTTTTTTTCTGTTAATTTGTTCTTCAATAACAAGTCCATTTCCAATATAATGTCACATGGACAAGTAACTTGCAAGGTTGTTTGGAAAAGTATTATTTCTTTTTCTTTCCTACTTCTCCGGAGTAACTAAAATTATAACATAAGATTGTCATTTTCTTTGAAGATACCTTAAAAGCAAGCTTAGTCAAAAAGATACAGTGATTTAGAATGATATATACACATATACATATAGTTTTATGTTGCTTTGAGTTATGCATAAAATAGTTGGTCTCATTCTTTAGCTTGCTCTGCAAATTTCTTGAACAGGTTAGCGAAGAAGTGGAGCGTGCTTTGACAAAGTTGGGTCCGGCTAAACTGACTGGAAGGTGTGTTCCTCTTATATCATTAAGAGGCGTCTTTAGCTCATTTTTAATCATCTTAGATTATTTAATTTTGTTCTCTCATAACAGATCACCACCGAGATTACAAGGCGCGGAAGGAAAAACTCTGCAGCTTCATTTCAAGACAAGGATGCCTCCCCATATATTCACAGGTGCAAAGGTTGAGGGAGAGCAAGGAGCGGCAATCCACGTTGTCCTGATAGATGCGAGTACTGGCAGTGTTGTGCACACAGGACAAGAATCGGCTGCAAAACTGAACATTGTGGTGCTTGAAGGTGATTTTAATGAGGAAGCGGAGGAAGATTGGACCCAACAGCACTTTGAAAACCACGAAGTAAAGGAACGGGAGGGGAAAAGGCCACTACTTACAGGTGAACTACAGGTGACTCTCAAGGAAGGAGTAGGTACGCTAGGAGAGCTTACTTTCACTGACAATTCTAGCTGGATAAGGAGCAGGAAATTTAGGCTTGGTGTTAAGATTTCCCCTGGATATTGTGAAGGGATTCGAATTCGTGAGGCCAAAACTGAGGCTTTTGCTGTCAAAGATCATAGAGGAGAATGTAAGTTCTCTAGTTACACGTTTAGAGAACATAACCCGTTTCTACGAACGTGCTTGTTTGTAACGAATTTACTGCTTCTGTGTTCTGCAGTGTACAAGAAGCATTACCCACCTGCTCCACATGATGAAGTTTGGAGATTAGATAGAATAGCAAAGGATGGAGCTCTCCACAAAAAACTGATCATAGCTGAGATTGTAAGTGTCGAAGACTTCCTTCGACTGCTTGTGAAGGATCCCCAGAGATTAAGAAGTGTAAGCATCTGTTCCTATTTACCCTTTTTTCAATATTGTTCTAGCATTCCCTTTCTTTGTTACATTCTTCATCAATCATATTCATTTTTGTTCTGCAATACTCATAATCCAGATCCTTGGAAGCGGAATGTCCAACAGAATGTGGGAAAACACAGTGGAGCATGCCAAAACATGTGTTTTGGGAGGGAAGCTTTATGTCTATTACACCGATAAAAATCACTCCACCGGCGTTGTTTTCAATAATATTTATGAGCTAAGGGGCCTTATTGCTGATGGACAGTTTCTTTCTTTGGAATCACTTACTCACAGCCAAAAGGTTTGATCTTCTAAACTCTTGGAAACGCTTATTTCGATTTTTGTCTATTAGTGTAACACAAATAACTTTGTTTTCTTGTTTCAATATCTTTTTATGCAGGTTTCAGTAGATTCTCTTGTGAAGAGGGCATATGAAAATTGGCATGAAGTTGTAGAATATGATGACAAAGTCCTAAACTATCATACCAACGCTAAAAAAGCAAGGATAGCTTCAGTTACAACTGTTGCTGATCAGAACTACCCCTCTGTTCGCCCTTGTGAAACGACTCAGAACAGGCAGCAGTTTGTCTCTGATTGTGGCAGACAGTTCCAAACTGAAAATAACCAACCCTATGTTCCTCAGTTAATCGAATTTCCATTCGCAAGTTCAGATCAAACAGCGTCGATGACATTCAATAACCAGCAACCAGCATTGCCTAGCACTAGCAGTATGGATTACATGTCAGCTGGAACTTCAGGAGCTGGTTGTTCATACTTGCCAGGTGATTGGTCAAGGCCAAGAAACGGGCAGGGATTGGAAGATATTGTAGCTGAGGAAATCCGGGTCAGGAGTTCGGAGATGTTGGAGAGTGATGATATGCAGAGACTGCTGAAGACATTTGGCATGGGGGTTGGTGTTGGAATGGGGTCTGGTTTGGGACAGTCGGACGATGCTTGTTATGGTTACAGTTTACAGTATCCACCTCGGATGGACCAGTCGTTCGGGCAGGAGCGAGGGAGAAGTTCAGGCAAGGCTGTTGTTGGATGGCTTAAGCTCAAAGCCGGTTTGATGCTAGGAGGAGAGCTGCAGAGAGGAGAGCACAGCTGACCGAAATAGACTGAGTTAAAAGTCTAGTTTGCTATGTTGTACTTATACAATACAAAGTATTACGATGAACACAGAGTTCGGCAAAATTAAGAACGATTGATGCCTCCAAGTTTGATGATACTCCATTTGTTTGTAGAAAGGAGACATGAAAAGAGAAGGATTAACTTGGAAAAAGGTAAATTCTTTAACAGGTTGTAGCAAGGGGGATGGAAAATGAACTAGATTTACCAAGAAATAGCTTTTTTCTTGTAAATGAAATTGTTGTCTGTCTTCTTTGATTATTGACTCAATAATTTTGTTCAAGAATGTACTATTTTACTAAGAACATCAGCAGAATAAGTTTCTTTTGATTTGTTTGGTAGGAAAGACAATATGTACAAGATTTTACCTTGCAATGATGGCCTTTTCTAAAAGAAATATACATATAACAAAGAGCAATTTACTCACATATATTCAAAATTTTGTGAGTTAAAAAATAATAAGCCCCATAAATTCTCATTTTCTTTTGTTTTCTACCAAACAATTCAGTGTCTTTGAAATATTTTCCATATTTGCATTGTTTCTCGGTCTTGACTATTCCTGAGGTTGAACTTGAAAGTTTTGGTTCTATGTAAATGTAAATATAAATAATTGTGAATATTTTTCTGAAATTGTAAGCATTTGTGTACTTTTTTCTCTGGTTGCTAAAATTCTTATAGTAAGAATAGTAAGAGTTGTAAACAATTGTTGTGGCTAAGTTTATCTATTTGATTTTAGCTTTTTAAAGTATATTATTGTCTTTGCAATTATGATAATACCCTTATGTTTTCTTTATTCTTGTTTATAGGAGAATTGAGTATTATTTGGAAGAAAGACCTGTCTTTCAATGTTAGAATCCAAGAGAGGTGCAAGTTCAAAAAACTAGTTATTCAATAGTAGTTTTTGACTGAAGATCAAAAGTTATTCCATACAAGCTTCCTCATCAAGTTATTAACTCTACTAACAAGATTGAAAAATAAGGGACAACATATTACGAAACGAGAAATTTTCCAAAATGACAAACCCACTTCTAAATTATATCACTAGGGAAGAAATTTTTAGCACTTGAAGCTTTGTAGCTCGGTGCTAACAACACTCGCCTTTCTCGTCTAAAATGACAAGAGCACGTCAAAAAGAGCCCTGCAAAACCCTTCGACAGAGAACCTTCAACCGCACAAAGAGCTGCCTTGGAAGTGTTTAGAAGATCAATATTATGCCTACTGACGTCCATGAAGTCATTTGTGATTATCCTGCCTGTATTCTGGTTTGCCAACATGAATCTACTTCTCTTCACATTCATCACAAGACTCAGATTGGTACTTTCTAGGACTTCCTGGAGCTCTTCGGATCCTCATCGGACTTCCTCTTCAACCCAAGAATGCTTCCCAATCCTGGAACAGGACCACAATATTATTAGTGTTACATTGAACCACGTCTGGTACTGAGAGATATAATTGAATTCATGAGGTAAACAATTTAAAATACCAAGTGACTCATCATTTATGCACAACTGTTATTCTGAATAACCACAGTTACATCAGTTAGATCTTTGAACACTGCAAGATAAAGATGCTTAGTTATTAAATTAAAATCTTCTACTTTTCGTACATTTATGTTAGATACAATATTTAATAACTACGAACTGACATTGTGAACACTTTCGCAAAAATCTTGTAAGATATACATCTGCGAAAGGGAATATATATATCAAACCTGTACATATGCTCAACAAAGTCGTCTAGTAAAACAAGCCAAGCTCCTGAAAAAAAATGACAAAAGCAATTCAGTATTGCTAATATGCAGAAAGTTGCAATGGAAGAAAAAAAAATCCTATACCTAACAATACAAACATACATTAGCCAAATTAAGATATAAGATACAATATCACTCCTTGGACCATCAAAGAACTATCTATTTTGTCTTTTCATACCAATAAATAATTATATATAAAGTCTGAAATATCATTTCTTCCTTCACAAGTTCCCAATACTCTGTTTATAATATTTTGTTTACAATACTACATAATATTAAACCAAAAAAGACCATTCATCAAGTATTGTTCAAAGTTTTCAAGATGGGTTCTCAGTTATAATCATAGGCTCCATAATAATAATAACAATAATACATTTTTTACTCTAGATTGAACCCAAGTATGGGATAAAATTAGGGAATTATTGTTCAATTTTATTTTTGAAAATGGACACATTTTACATTCCAACTCAAATTTTTGAGATCTTAAGTATATTATCTCTTTTAATTAATTTATTTATTTTATTGGTATATTTTGAGTGTTTTGATGCTGAATCAAAAATAAATAAATAAATGGGTTTTGAGAGATGTGGACACTAGGCAAATAAATATTGTAGGGTATTATATATGCTAGCTCGATATATAACTGACAAAGATTTGAAAAAAGTTTCACAGAGCCAGCAGAGAGAAAGAGATAGTCCAAAGGTTGTGTCAATGCAAATCTGGTACAAAAACATGTGATACCATTCATATATTCTTTCAACCAATCATCTCAGTATTAATGTTTCTTCTTTCACCTTCTAGTTTGGTTCCATCATTTATTTTTGCTCTCTCTAAAACCCTAGACAAATTTCTCGTGATCATTTGTTGCATAAAATGTGATGTGTTTTTCCATACATTAATACGATTTTGAAGTAGAAGTGTCACTGAAAAAAGATACCAAAATTTATTTAATGAATAGTATTCAGAAAGAAAGTGGACTAAAAATTAAATTATGTCTTTTCTTAATAGGTACGACTTTTGAAAATATTAATTACATTTATTATGCATGCTATTAATAATTATTTTTCTACTCGCACCGTCCATTGAGGGTTCATTATGATTTACTTTAAAAACGAGTAAAATTTAGTTACCAAAAAAAAAAAAAAAAACGAGTAAAATTTGGAAAATTACATGGAATCTTGAAATGTGAAAATGAACAAAAAGATTTTATATTAAAAAGCTAGTTGCATATAAACCCTAGAGAAAAATTCAAGCTGGCTGCCAGCCTTGTTTGAAAATTATTCAAACTTGAATTCTAACTGTAATGATTTGATAGAGAGTTTAATACTCTCAATTCCATGAACATGCATGTTATAGTCACATAACAGGAAGGACCCTAACATCTTTGAAACTGAAAGGGAAAGTCCTAAATTTCCAAAAAGTGATTTCCAACTAAAGGTAGTCATTTTCTGTGTCCCCAAACACGACTCTAAGAAACCAATCAAAAAGGCTAACCAAATTTTTTTTTCTTCATCTTCTTCGTCTTCATTCTCAACTCTCTTGCTGGCTTTTGTAATGATGACCCTTTCTGCCATCATTGCTAAGAAAAGCTAGCTAGCTACCCTTTCTCTAATTTCTCTCTCTAGAATTCTTAAGTGCAAAACACTAATACAAACCACAACCATATGTGTCACCTTTTTTTCTTCTTATATATTGTACCAACACATCTCTTCTATATAAATCCCAAAAATCCCCTCTCTCAAATCACAAGCTGATCAATAACAAAAATGTGCATGAACAATTCGGAGATGATGCCTGCTTTTCGCCTTCGCCGGCGCCGCCCTTCTAAGAAGCGAAAAAATCTTCGAGTTCAAGGCCTTAACAGGTGCAAATCTTTGTCTTTCTCCATATCTGGTTTTGATGTCTCTAAGATATAGCAACTAAGATTATTGGTGTTTTACAGGAGGAGAATATTGGCAAAGAAAGCAGAGTGTGAAGAGATAGAGGTAGAGATGGAGATCAAGAACATTAAATTGTACATGGAGAATAAAAGCATTATGGAAGAGAATCAGAAGCTGAGGAAGAAAGCACTTCTTCTTCACCAAGAGAACCAAGCCTTGTTTTCTCAGCTCCAACAAAAGTTGTCCCAAAAAAATACCACCTAGCTAGCTCTATTATAACATATAATATTAGGAGCCTTTGTTCTTTGATTATCTTCTTGATGGAGGGAGATTAGTCTCAACATCTTCCCTGCATTCAAGTTTTTTTTGAGCTGTTCTAGTTTCTTTTAATAATTAAATTTTATAATTGTATGTAATCTTTGGAGTTAAACTAGATGTAGTAATATGGTATAACTGTAACTTTTCTCTAGAGGCAGAGAGACCAGAGACAGAATCTGTAGTCTAATAAATTTATATTATGTTTTTATTTTATTCTCTTTCTTAATTTTACCCCCAAAAATGATCTTTACATATATAATATCGATATCTATAGCTCTATACATATATTGTTGTATAACCTGGAAAAAGGTGTCTTTTAGTAGCACCCTTTACATGGCCATTGAAGGGTGATGGTGGTGGACGGTGGTAACAGGGAAGCACCAAAGGCACAAAAAAGAAAAGGGCTTTTTTCCACATGCAAACATATTAAGCTCCAACAGGTAGTCAATCTTTACTCTTCCTTCTTTTTCCTCTATAACTCGAAACAACCAAGCCAGTTGAAGGGCTCTTTTTTTCAGGGGCTAGAAAGCTAAAGCGGGTCTTTTGCCAAGAAAATAAAATGTTTTTTTTTCCTTTTCAATTTGATAATAGAATTGGGATTAAATTATGTAGTTTACATATTTCTGGCTGAAGGATGTTTTAAGACAAGAACCTAAGAAGAAAACAAGCTAACAAGGATAAACATGCAAACATCACCCAAAGTTTTACTTGTTTCAAGTCAACAAAAACAGGGCAAAGGGAGCTAATAAGAGAGAATCATTATTCTTCTAAACACATTAAACATATAAACATAAATACCAGTCACAAACACAAACCAAACATAGTTTAGCCTGCCTCACTGATGCAACAGCATGTAACTTTGTTTAAAAGGTTCATAAGAAAAAGGAAAACCTAAGATGGAATTATTGAGTACAATAAAAGAGATCTCAACGAACTAATATCGACTCACTAAGATGAAATCATCATCATCAAGAACTTGAACCTCTTTCTCTCCCACAAAATTCTCCCGCCCGATTGCTTTAACAATGTTGACAAATTCGACTCTCTTCGCCAGGGGAAGAGGCACATATGGAAGCCTGAAGACTGGCCTCACAACTCCGAGTTGGGCAAGCGCTGTGTTTAGGCCAATGGGATTTGGCTCTTGGAAAAGCCAATCCATGAGAGGCAAGAGCTTCGAATTAAGAGAAGGATTCTTGCCACCAAACATGAGGTCTCGCATCAAACCAGGAACCAAGTTACTAGTAACAGATATGACTCCAGTAGCACCATGATTCCACCTAGAATCATGGCATTGATCATCATTTCCACTCCACACCACAATTCCCTGCTCAGTGTACTGCTCAACCCGGTCATTTCCTACACACTCCTTAACACCGGCCAAGTTAGCACTTTGTGCCACTGTGTGAATCACTCGTGGCGGGATATCTTGGCCTGTTCGTGAAGGCACATTGTAGATAATAGTTGGCCCCATGGATATGACGCTGTCAAAATGTGATACCAACCCCTCCAAGGAGGTTTTTCCATAATAAGGATTGATGTGGAGGGCGGCATGCATTCCAACTGCAAAGCCCTGTTCACTCGCATGAATAGCTTCCCTCGTGGAGTTACTTCCAGTATTTCCAATGACCTTAATTGATCCACCAAAACAGTTGACAGTATGGCCGATGAGCATTATGTGTTCATCCCAGCTCATTAATTGGCCTTCACCCGTCGTGCCACCCACAATCACACCTTCAGCTCCATTTGTAATTTGCGTATTTACCAAGTCATCATATGCTTCAAGATCAAACCTTCCATCAGGGAGATAAGGGGTCTTGATGGCTGTTATCAATCTAAGAGACTTTATATCTTCCGCTGATGTCCTGCAAACATTGCAAGATCATATGGTTAAGTTCCAGCAGCATATGATAAACAGAACTAAAGAAAATAACTTCTGAAATATCCAAACTAAACAAATTTGTCTGCATTCAAGTGAACTTATTTCTGCTATTCCTAAAATGGGGATCCAAAAGCTATGCCACTGTCTATTTTGACTCCAGAGATTCAATATAAAGAACCTATCAACTTGGCAAAGTATACGAATTTACCTATTTTTCACTTCGAAGCTACGCATTGGGAGATGAAAGTTTGGAATTATAGCTGCTCGGGGAGACCTCCATTTTGCACTTCTCCTGCTTCATACCATTTTGAGTAAAGGCATAAGAAAACTATAAAACAAGGGGATCGTGACAGGCAAGAACTAAAAAAATCAGTATATTTCCATTTGATACCATTAGTGCAACAGGGCATCGGTAAATTAGCAACAAACAAGCTCAATTAGTATAAATATACACAAGGGGTAACAAGGACACGACGCTTGACCAAGAAACGTCCCCTAAAACTTCGACGCATAACACTAATTGTGAAACTTAGGATGAACAAAATACCAACTCTTGGGGTACAAGCCCCCTAGATAACAATTATAAAACTTAAACATCAAAAAATTATACCAAATCCAAAATAATTTATACTTTCACCCATTAATTTCTATTTTTCATTAATGTCATTGCCAAGGCTACCCATTGATGTCACCATCCAAAAGAAATAATCAGGAATCATTCCATGTACAACATCTCATATAAAAGCAACTAAAAGTTCTACATAACACATAAAGCTCAGAACTTTATCATAACAAACAAAGAACATTAAAAAGATATAAATATCTTAAATTTAATATTAATTATTAATTACAGTAATTGATCAAATTTAAACAAATCAAATCAGAGAATAAGATAAACCTCCTGTTGCCATCATTGTGACGCAGAAGCTGGAGTGTTGACTCCCTCAAGCAAACGGTACAGCTCTTCAAAGCAGCCATTGCTAAGCAAAACCCAAGCAGCAAATTGGATAAAACTGGTATACAAACCCGACCCGTAAATAAAATTGGATCAAAACGATTGGAACCTTGTAGATGAAGGCGAAAGTTTAAGACTTAATGGATGGTGATGGTAATAGCAATGGTGGTGATAATCGCCGTAGAAGAATTTCGGGCGAGAGAACGGAAAAAGTTGACGAAGCTCCGGCGGGTTTCAACAGACATGTCGTCGGATTCGGGTCGAGAAAACGGGTAGGTTCGGCGACGGTGGCTGCGATGGAGATACGATTGTGTTTGTTCAGTAGGACTAGGTTTTTGATGGGGGGGGCGGCCGTGATTGGGTTGACAAGGGTTTCGTAGACTCAAGTCTCCTGATGACGCGTGTTATTTTTATTTTCTTTATTGGAAAATAAATATGTAAATTTAAGTATAGATAGGCTTGAATGCCCCTCAATTTTTACCAGTTTGACACTTTGTCCCCTTAACTCCTAAAATGATCACTAAACCTCTTCCACTTTAGAAGAATTGT
>WUAT03000001.1:219164-229423 GCA_010015005.3 Ulmus americana
GGTACAAGAAATAGCAGTTCGCAGTCTCCAACAAAACCAGGAGGGACAATCGAAACCAGGTTTGGAAATTTGCGAATTTGCGGAACAAGAAATACGGAAGCTGGAAGTTGAGCAGCTAGAATGGTTAAACATTACCAATATCTCTCATGCATAAAAATTAAATCTTTTAATCATAGCGCTAGTTTTATTTCATAAAATCATAGAGTTTAGAGACATCATTCAAACATTACCATTTTCCAAGTTGTTAGGCTTATACCTAGCTTCCAAGTGGATGATCTTCTTCCTTAAGTAGATCCTTCCCCAAATTTTCTTCCTTAGCAAGGTCCAAAAATATGGCACCTTTAGTATTCCTCTTTCTTAAACTTGAACATAGTAAACTTGTGAAAAGACAACATTTCTATACCTTAGTGAGAAAATTGGTTTGTGAATGGTGTTTGAAGGTGATCCCTGCTTTTCTTGAGCTCAAAAAACTTGTGTAGGAGTGTCTAAGAGGGAAGAGTAATTATAATAAGGATTTAGAGTAGATTTCACAAACCAAATTGAAGAAATCAAGAGATAAAAAAGACTTCTTTACCTTAGTGGGATAAACTTGTGTATATCTAGCTTTTCCTTCTACTTGCACTTACTACGCCAAATTTGACCTTTACCAACACCTAGTATGTGTTGGTAAAGGATAAGTATGTGTTGATAAAGATAACAGATGTGTTGGTAATTTTTGGAAGGTAAAGGTAATTACCAACACACAGTTATGTGTTGGTAAAGAGTTTGATGACATGGCAATAGATGATGTCGTGGCAGCGATGAGGCATTTTACTGTACAACACGTAGCGATGACGTGGCTTTATCGTGACCGACATGTGGCAGCCATGTAATCGGCCCTGTCATCAAATGAGTCCACGTGGCATCTTTAGGGAGTGACATGTGTAATGCCACATAGGCGTTGACTGGTGAACATTTGACTTTTGTTGACACTTGGCCCAACAAAAAATTGAAACATCATTGTTGACTAGTCAAACGTGTCATGCTGACATGGCGGCGTTAAAAGTCCTAATAAATATGTGTTGGTAAAAGTATTTTTAATTATTTTTTTATTTTTTATTTTTAATTTTATTAATTTATTAATTTTTTTTTACACTATAAATGCATATATTATTTTGAAATGTTATTTTAAAATAGAAAAATAAATTAAAAACACTAAATTTAATAAAACATAAAATATAATAAATATCCAATCATCTAATAATAAATACGAAAATCTAATAGACTGTAATAGTAAATAATAAGTAGGGCAGGAAAGCAACATAATAAAAAGTACAATAGAACATAATAATACAATTTAGCTGCATCTGGATCCTCTTTGCCTCCCATTTTGTTGAAATGCTCATGGAAAGTAGTCTTCACAATTCGCCATGCCTTTGCAAACTGCGACAAAAGTCACAAAAGTCAGAGTAAATATAAAGTCACAAGTCATGGAAATGAGTATTTTTTATAGCGATATTGAAAAGAAAAAAAAACTACAAATATCTGTGTAGAAGCAGCAATCATATTTAAATGCTGTTATAAATGCCACAAAAGGAAATATGTGTTCTTGTAGATAGCATGAAAAGAAAGAAGAAATAAATAAAAGCATACATATACAACAAAAGTTCAACTGAGACTAAAGTATATTGAATAGCAAAATTAATTAAAAGATACTAAATATATATATACAAAACTAATTGATTTCTAAATGGACTAGGAGATCTAAATGGACTAGGAGATCTAAATGGACTAAGAATACATGATGAAACAAACTAATTCTAAAGGGACTAGGAGTTCTAGATGGACTAGGAATAAAACTATTTTAGATAAACTATACTACGTCAACAGCCTCCAGTTCCTTTGATTACTCAGTAACAGATATAATGGCAATAAGACAAAGCCCAAATCAACTAAACTAGGAACCTATACACGGTAAGACAGATAACCACAAGATGACAAATACCAAATCAACAAAACTAAGAACCTATGCAAGTAAAACAGATAAATGCAAGACGACAAAGGCAAAATCAACAAAACTCAGAACGTATACATTGCAAGACAGATAACTACAAGACGACAAAGAACAAATCAACAAACTAGGAACCTATACATGGTAAGAGAGATAACTGCAACATTAGAATCAACAAATGACGTGATGTCCCACGTGTACACATGATATCATAATCCAATCTGTTTATTTGTCGCTATATAAGCTAAAAAAAGAAAATCAGAATCCTACAACTTCCATGAGTGCTAAAAATCCAACATTCTCAAATTTACTCTGACTTCTCAGCAATACATGCACGAGTGCCATACAAACAAAGACCATAACATCAACAAAACTAAGAATCAATGCATGTAAGACAGATAAGCACAATAGAAGTATCAACTAGCAAAAACTATCTAGTGTCCCATTCGAATTAGTAATTGAAGGAAACAATATTGCTCCCTTTTGTCGCCACTTATATTAATAAAGGTGGGAAAAAACCCTCTACCCCATCTTCTCATCAATGAGAATACCATAAATGCAACACGACAGACTTGCGAACTACAGGAGAGTCTAGATTTGTAAGCCAAATATATGAAAGATACTAAAGATAGGCTGCATACTGTAAAAACACATGAAAATTTTATATTCTTCCATATAAATTGGATGAAGATTTGGAAAACTTTCTTCTAGACTAACCTAGTAAGTGAGGTTGCCAACTAACATGCAACATGAGTCTCCATCGTACTACCAATAACAGAAATTGTAACATATATAGAAGCAAATGCCAATAAATATAGTTATCAAATGCTTAACATCCAGGGTTCTTTATTCACGATAATTGTTACCAAGAAAGAATGCTAATATTGAGAAGCAGGGGAGGATAAAAGTGTATGCTTTCGCCCAAATTCATATATGGCATTCTCTAAAATCACAAAACCAATCACAATCCATTTGAACACAAGATTAGAACACTAAAACTAACCCGAAAATTAGAAACCTAAAGCCCCTGAATTTTCCCTGAATTCAAAAATCAAGTAGCTAATGAAATATTACAAAGCTGCATTATCCCATTCTAAATCAACAAAACAAAGTTACGAAAAGAAATTAACAATTGTGATAACTACAAAGCATATCAAATTACTACTATTGATAAAAAAAAAAAATCTAATCTTCTGATCCAAACAAAATAGACAAACAGGGCACTAAATCAACAAACTTGCAAATCCCAGAACCCATTGTCCACAAATTCAAAAACCCAAAACTGTTTCACACAAAAATAGTAAAATCCCAGAACAAATCATAGATCATATAAAAAACCCACAAATCAAATTAGGGATTACAACTAAAAAAGTCCCCAAAAATCAAAACTTCAGTAAAAATCATAACCAAACCATTAAAAAACAAGCTTTCCCGTACCTTTCAAAGAAACCAAAGAAAGAAACAGAACACCGATGACGATAACGACGACGAACAGGTCGAGGAGAAACCAAGATTCTCCGACATGTCTAAAACTGGTTTTTTCTTTTTTACAATTATAATTGAGGAAGATTCGTGCTTTATTTTTAATTTCTGGAAACAATTGAATGATTGTGACTACTTAATAATAGCCCAAATGATGATTACCAAAACGAAAAAAGTTAAACTATTGCGGCTCTGGAAAGAAAGATGTGAATAGTTACGACAAAAGATTAATTTTTTTTCCTTCCTTTTTTAAATATTAAAATAAAACAATGTATAAAAAAGAGCAAAATTACCGATTAGACCATTTGGGATGTGATTTTAGTAATTGTACCACTTACTTTTTTTTTTTTTTTTCCTAAGGGCCTTTAAATTTGATTAAAAAAAAAAAACCCTAAACTAATTGATTTGCCAAAAAAGGAAAGGAAAACAATTTTTCTTTATATTTTCAAACATAAGCCCCTGCCTTCTCTGAACAACTTTTCCGGTGACTATTCATTTTCCGACAACTAACAATGGGACGCAAGACAA
Organism: Ulmus americana; assembly: GCA_010015005.3. NCBI lineage: Eukaryota > Viridiplantae > Streptophyta > Magnoliopsida > Rosales > Ulmaceae > Ulmus > Ulmus americana. The sequence goes on from WUAT03000001.1 coordinate 223,165, forward strand.
TCCCGCAAAGACCATCATCGTCATTTGCGGCTGCTGAGCAACCGGAGGAGCAAGCTCAACGTTCTAGTGCGGCTGAAGAGCAAGGCCCGGAAGAGCAAAGTGCTCATTCAGGCGCGAACCCCACTCCCGAGGCTCGAAACCTGGCAAAGCTAGTTGCAGAAGAGGTAAGATCGTTTAGAGCTTTAAATCGTACCAGTTAATTTAGTAGCGTGCGAATTTATGGGCAGTTAAGGGACGCGACACCATGCGCGATGGCACGAGTGCTTCGATTTGGTGGTGTCGCGCTGTTTTAGGACTGGATTCGACCTGTCGAGCTAGTTTATATAGCGCGATTTGAAATGAATAGCGCGAGTACTTTTAGTATCGCACCATTCCAAATGTATCACGCTATAATAAATTGGCTCGATTTAGCCCAATTCCATAAAATAAAATAAAAATAGTGCGATTGGTTTTCTTTTTGTGTAATCGCGCCTTTTGTTTCGATAATTTGTTAATGTTGATGGCTCTAATAGTTTGTGTATTCGATTAATATTTTGCAGGTAATTCGTGATACTGTGTATTTTGTTGGGGATAATGAGTATTTTTCCTGGCTTAAGAACATTTTGGCACCGAATGAGTTATTCCCGGCGCAAATAACGATTAAGTCCACCCTCCACACTATCAGGTAGATATGGGATGTCCTCGAGGAGCATGAGAGGATAAAATTCAAGAGGTCATGCTTTGGCCATTTTGCAAAGTTAGATAGTCAAATGATGAGAGACCCGCATAAGAAGTAGGGATATACCAAGCAGTTAGTCCACTACATGCTCTACAGAAGAGTAGCTTGCAACAAGAGTACTGAGTTGTGGTTTAACTTCAACGGAAAACCCGCGCGGTTCTCCATCTACGAGTTTGCCATTGTTATGGTATTAGCTTGCGGTAAAAAACCCTTGCAACTAAGAGAGGAAGCCACAAAAGTTCGTCTTCGGGATATTTATTTTTTTTAGTAAGATTTTCTATTTTCATTTTTCTTATTATATAAAATTGTTATATTTTTTCCTTCACAAAAAATTATATAACAATTATATATTTGTTTTGTAGGTTTTATTTCATCTAAATTAAATAAAGGCGAGATCTAATATGGGTTAAATCATTTATTAGATGATATTTCAAGTTTGTTGTCTAATCTTTTAGAGTGTTGTGGTGCATAATTGGATGTTAATATGGATTGACTTTGTGTGCTTTTCGAATAGATGACAACTTTTATAGTTGAAGGAAATTTTCCATATCCAATTCAGACTGTATCCATATTCGCTTTATTTAATGAATATTCATTACGCTATAAAAAAATATATATTTTGAAACCCATCTTTGATTTTATTATATGCTTAAGTGTCACAATTTTGTGCAGCATACCTTATACTTGTAAAATTGATTTAACTGTGTCCAAATAATATAATATATATGGTATATAATTTAGATATTATTTGAAAGATATTTGAGTCATATGTAATACTTGTACTATGTATTATTTCAAATTCAAAATTACAAGATGTATGGATAAAATTGGAGCCAAAGTGCAAGTTGGAAAACCCGCTTCTCCGGTCGACCGGAAGGTGTACAAACCATCGGACGACACATATTTGAAGACTAATCTATTCTTTATTTAAACGGTTTTCTCCGCTTCTTGGCTTTATAAATGGGGAGCTTCAAAGGCCTCGCATTTACAACCTACAAGTCTATACTTGGCATCCTACTCTTCTAAGAAAAAATTGTACACTCTAGGCTCTAAATTAGTCTCACATTTGAGAGAGAGATATAAAAATAAATAAATAAATAAATAGTGTGAGCTCCTACTTAGTTTTATCAGCACTTTGAGAGTGTAATTTCTGTGGTTCTTTTCTTTTCATCACTATTGTAAAAGAGAGCTTGATAATCTTCACAAAAATCAAGTGTAAAGTCGATTGACAGTCTATTGAAAAATCAATCAAGATTGTGAAATCCTCTCAAACTTGAACTTGGAGGGAAGTACATTGGTGTTTTTTGCCGAACCTTAAGAAATCCCTTGTATTCTTACTTTTATTTTCTCCCGCATTTACACTTTACTAGTCTTGATTTCTATTGCAAGTTCTTACAAATTTCAGGTTATCATTGTTAGTTTTCCTCAAAGTTTTGAACTTTACCATTATTGGTATTTGATATAAATGCTTCCGCTATTTCTTTTACAAGTGTTTTCTTAAATTGTTTTTCAAAGATATTAGTTTTCGAAAAGGTTTTAATGTGCTTTAAATTCCTAAATGGTTGGTTTTATCTTTAAAAACACCAATTCACCCCCAACCATTAGATCATTATTAATTTTCTTACTTTTGATTGTTTGTGTCAATTTTACACATTTTAATTTTATTTTACTACAAATTATTATTTTCTTTTACTTTCATATTATATTTTGTTATTCTATACTAAACTTTTTTTTTTTCATTTTTAATTTCATTAAATTAATAAATATATAATTTTTATATTCATATATTGTGCTTAAAATAAAATTAATAACATTTTTTTAGAATTAAAAAATTAGTAATATTTTTACATCCTATATTTAATATAAATTTTATATATAATTTTTATTATGTTATATCAAAAAGATTTAAAAATCATTATTAATTAATCCTTATAAGCACTAAGTCACATAATCCTTATCTTTATCGAATTCTCAATACATTTTTAAATCTTGATGATTTTGACCTATTTTATCTGATTTGATTCTTCATGTATGCCGGCCCTATCTTGTTAGAATAGATAATTTGTTCAATCCTACTTCATATACTATTATTATATTGAACAATTTTTATAACAACTTAAATTGTTTAATTGGACTAAATATATATGCATTAATTGTTAAAAAAATTATTTATTACTAAATTTTTATCGTGATATGAGGAGGAATTTTAAATGTTTTTTTGTTCTTTTTTAAGATTTTTTTTTTTTATTTTGACTTTGCTTATTCTACCCTATTAACTTTAACGTGTCAGTAATTCTAGTAAAATTGGATATAATAGAAATTTACTTATCCTAAATATGTCCCTAGAAATTATGATTTTGTTTTGAAAGGAAATTATAATTTTGTTAGAGAATTTTTTTCTTAGTAGTCCCGATTTCTTAGACGGAAATGAACGAGCCACGACTGTAAAGGCAGATGTATCCACCTTTTAATGAATAAAATACAGCCTTGGGGCCTTTAAAAAAAGAAATAATAAAAATAAAAATAAAATAAAATAAAATTGTAGTAAAATTTGGCGTGGAATTTGGGGAGCCACAAAGAAAATCCCTAAAAACAACCAAACTAAAACTACGCTTTATCATAGATTTACTTCTCTTACAATTCATGCATTTTTCTGCGTACGTTCTTTATAAAAGGAAAAGCCAGAAAAGCTTTAAGTTGGCTGCATCCAAAGTTTTTAACATAAAATCTCTCCTCTCTTTTTTTCTCTCCTCTGTTCCTCCGAGTCGGAGGCCTAGAGGAGGAGCCTCTGCTTTATATGATCTCGCAGTTGTGGTGAAGTTTGAATAAAAAAGAGCGTTGATCATGGCTGATATTTCTCTAGAAGATGTCAAGAATGAGAACGTTGATCTTGTATGTGTAAAGCTTTATTGTTATTATTTTTTCATTCTACTCGTTTATAAGAATTTTTGTTGTTAGTTTAGGTATGATATATATATTTTTAACTTTTTTTAGTCAAATGACTTTTTCTAGTCACTAGCTATAACTTTTCAAACACCATATATATATATATATATTTACAATGTTTGAATATCTATTTTCTCTGATATATGTTACAAATATACTTGTATGGTCGTTTTACATAGTGATTTAGAAGATATAATAGATTAGTTAGTAAATAATCTGTAATTATATCTCCTATTTCCTGATAAAAAATATATATATCTCCGATTTCATAACACATTTTTAATCATCAAAAATATGATTGTGATTAAAGCTTAAATGGGTTTTTATTATTTTCTACAACATTTTGCAAAAACCAATTTGTCTTCGTGCATATTTTTGTAGGAACGAATTGATGTTGTGCAAGTGTTTGAGCACCTAAAATGCACAAAAGAAGGTTTAACATCTGAAGAGGGCCAGAAAAGGCTTGGAATCTTTGGCCCTAACAAGCTTGAGGAGAAGAAAGAAAGCAAACTTCTCAAGTTCTTGGGTTTTATGTGGAATCCCTTGTCATGGGTCATGGAATGCGCAGCTATTATGGCCATTGTTTTGGCCAATGGAGGCGGCAAGCCACCGGATTGGCAAGACTTCGTCGGTATTGTTGTGTTGCTTATTATCAATTCAACTATCAGTTTCATCGAGGAGAACAACGCAGGCAACGCTGCAGCCGCTCTAATGGCTGGCCTAGCCCCCAAAACCAAAGTATGTTAATTTTCTATTGAAAAAACTAGCAATCTCTTAAAGAAAATGTACTAATTTGTATCTTTATGTGTTTGGAACGTGTAGGTTTTGAGAGATGGAAAATGGACTGAGCAAGAGGCTGCAATTTTGGTACCTGGAGATGTGATCAGCATCAAGTTGGGAGATATCGTCCCTGCTGATGCTCGTCTCTTGGAAGGCGATCCCCTTAAGATTGATCAATCCGCTCTCACTGGCGAGTCTCTTCCTGTCACCAAGAACCCCGGGGACGAGATCTTTTCGGGTTCCACTTGCAAGCAGGGTGAGATTGAGGCTGTTGTTATTGCTACTGGTGTCCACACTTTCTTTGGAAAGGCTGCTCATCTTGTGGACAGCACCAACCAAGTTGGTCACTTCCAAAAGGTATGAAACTTGATAACTTCCATTATAAGTAACTAAATTTATGCAAAAAAAAAAATTAAGTCAATTCTCATTTTGTTCTTGTTAATCTATGAATTGTTTTGATCAGGTGTTGACCGCCATTGGTAACTTCTGTATTTGCTCGATCGCGTTGGGAATGCTGATTGAGATCGTCGTGATGTACCCTATCCAACGCAGGGCATACAGAGAAGGAATTGACAATCTTTTGGTGCTACTCATCGGAGGCATTCCAATTGCCATGCCAACAGTCTTGTCTGTGACAATGGCTATAGGATCCCACCGCCTTTCGCAGCAAGGCGCCATCACCAAGAGGATGACAGCCATTGAAGAAATGGCAGGAATGGATGTTCTTTGCAGTGACAAAACTGGTACCCTTACCCTCAACAAGCTCACTGTGGACAAGACCCTTATTGAGGTAGGTGACCAAGTTTACTTAAAAATAAATACCTAAATAACTAATTTTGTGAAGAAAACTACTAATGATGGGTATTTCTTATTACAGGTGTTTCCTTCAGATGTCGATAAGGACACTGTCGTTTTGCTTGCTGCTAGAGCTTCTAGAGTTGAAAACCAAGACGCCATTGATGCTTCAATTGTTGGGATGTTGGGTGACCCCAAAGAGGTATACAATCCAAACCCTCTTTCACTTGTTAAGCACATCAAAATTATTAAAAGTCTTGGGCTTCCATCTTAAAACGTAAACATTTAAACAAAAATTTCTTGCATGCTGTGAATCATATCAAAATTTTATATACGAAGCTATCACAGTATACCAAACTAGTCCTTTATGTAAAAAAATTATATTTGTTCATTTCCTGTCCATAAAATTTTAAGCAATCGAAGCATCTAAATTTTGTTTTGCTTTATGTTTTTTATAATAGGCAAGAGCAGGAATCACTGAGGTGCATTTCCTCCCCTTCAATCCGGTGGATAAGCGCACTGCAATCACCTATGTTGATGGCAATGGTGACTGGCACAGATGCAGCAAGGGTGCTCCTGAACAAGTAAGACAATCCTTCTCATTCTAACGGTATGGAATTATTTTGATAACGAACTCCTTTCTTTTTTGTGTGTATCAGATTATTGATCTTTGCGTGCTCAAGGGACAATCGAAGGAAAAGGCTCATACCGTTATTGATAACTACGCTGAACGTGGTCTTCGTTCCTTGGCAGTTGCTCGACAGGTGAATAAGAAATCATGCTATTGTTGTTTTTAATTCTCATTTTCATCAAGTGAAGTAAATTTCTTGATAATTATTGGATTATGTGTTTGCTCAATTTGAAGACTATTCCGGAGAAGAACAAGGAGAGTGCTGGAGGACCATGGGAGTTTGTAGGTCTCTTGCCCCTGTTTGATCCTCCTAGGCATGACAGTGCTGAGACTATCCGCCGTGCTCTTGAGCTTGGTGTCAATGTTAAGATGATCACTGGTGACCAACT
>WUAT03000001.1:348886-362101 GCA_010015005.3 Ulmus americana
GAGATGTTATTCAATGAGACATTAGGGTCCCATTCTTTGATGATGATGATGACATCCTTGTTTACCAACCACGGGCCCCTTTCCAATATCCGCTTGCGATCTTCTTTAGAGTGGAAGATGAACTAGAATGTATTACGCTCTGACCGATCCACATCTTCAACAGTCCAAGGGGCCTTGGTAGACCAAGCTCGGGCTAGGATTCTCGATATCGCCATTTTAGAGAAGAACTTTTGTGATAAAACATGTCCAGCTGCCATAAACGTGGATGGTTGCTCATGAGGAGTACCTATGGCCTCAAGGGAGATACACAAATCCCCAATAGAAAGATGATTAGGGGGTGCAAAAGTGGAATATCAGTCGTAGTTTGAGGGAGACTAGGTGGATGAGTAGGGATGGGTGGCCTGGGAAGGGTTAGGATAGGAATGGTAGGTGTTGAAGAAGAGCCATGAGACGGCTCAGATGGGGAGTTGCCAGTTTGGTTGTGATTATCAACTATGGCCAGAGCCAAAACAAAGACAAGGAAGAAACGGAAAAACTGAGCAAGCACTAACCAGCACGCAGAAGAAGAGAGCAGAACAACAAACAGAGGAAGGAATCAGAGTTTCAGAGTGAACAAACGAGTTAACTTTGGTAGCACTTCAGAATGAATAACCCAGTGAAGGCACTTGGGAGAGAAAACCTCCCCATCATATACACACTTGAGAATTATTTTACATGGTATTTGATTTGTTTTGTTGTGTCTATAAAGACTGCATTATAGATTTGAGTACTACTTTTTAATAAAATATTTATAATAATAGTGTATTGCTCTTTCAATATGGTACAAATACCATATTCCCTCCAACCAAACAGACCGTATGAAAGAGTGAGGGACATTTCGGTCTTTCCAGAACAAATAGAGGCAAAACCCCCTTAAACCCTCCCAAAACCAAGACTCGCCAAAATTAGCGGGAACCAGAAACAACCAAAACGACATGCAACCCAGCGTCGTAGTCCTGGACAACGGCGGCGGCCTAATCAAAGCCGGCCTCGGCGGCGAGCGCGATCCATCCACCATAATCCCCAACTGCCTCTACAAACCCATCTCCTCCAAAAAATGGCTCCACCCATCTCCTCTCTCCCCCTCCGGCGCCGTCGCCGGAGACCAATCGGAGGCAATCGACCTCACCTCCGCCTCCGTCCGGCGACCAATCGACCGCGGCTACCTCATCAACCCAGATCTCCAGCGGGAAATCTGGGCTCACCTCTTCTCTTCCCAGCTCCACGTCAACCCTAGCCAATCCTCCCTTCTTCTCACCGAACCCCTCTTCGCTCTCCCTTCGATCCAGCGATCCACCGACGAGCTCGTCTTCGAGGATTTCAATTTCAATGCCCTTTACGTTGCCGATTCGCCTTCGCTTGCTCATCTCTACGAGGCTAGTCGAAGACCCACTGGGTTGATTTCCAAGGCCCAATGTAGCCTTGTTGTTGATTGTGGATTTTCCTTCACGCATGCCGCTCCGGTTTTCCAGAATTTCACCATCAATTACGCTGCTAAGAGAATCGATTTGGGTGGAAAAGCGCTTACCAATTATCTTAAGGAGTTGGTTTCGTATCGATCGATCAATGTTATGGATGAGACTTTTCTTATGGATGATGTGAAGGAGAAGCTCTGCTTTGTCTCGCTAGATGTTTCTCGTGATCTTCAGATTGCTAGGTATGTGGTTTTCTGATTTGGGTTTTTGTTTTGAAGAGTAAATTAGGTGAATTTAGTTGTTTTTCATGATTTTTTCAATTGAAATTTTGTTTTGAAGAGTAAATTAGGTGAATTTAGTTGTTTTTCATGATTTTTTTTTCTTCAATTGGAACTATGTTTGGAAGAGTAAAGTGAATTTAGTTGTTTTGATGATTTTTTGTTTGGAAGCCTAAATTAGGTGAATTTAGTTGTTTTTGATGATATTTTTCGATTGGGATTTTGTTTTGAAGAGTAAATTTGATGAATTTAGTTGTTTTGATGATTTTTACAATTTTAATTTTGTTTTGAAGAGTAAATTAGGTGAAAATTTAGTTGTTTTGATGATATTTTTCAATTGGGATTTTGTTTTGAAGAGTAAATTAGATGAAGTTAGTTATTTTTGATGATTTTTTCATTGGGATTTTGTTTTTTCGAGTAAATGAGATGAATTTAGTTGTTTTTGATGATTTTTTCAATTGGGTTTTGTAGGAAAAGGGGAAAAGATAACCTTTTAAGATGTACTTATGTGCTTCCTGATGGGATTACTCATACAAAGGGTTTTGTTAAAGACCCAGATGAAGCACAGAGATACCTCTCTTTGACAGATGAACAACTTACAGATTCGGAAACGAACAAGAATTTGGATCATTTGCAAGTTACAGAGAAGACCCATGATCGAAAGATAACTGATTTAACTAAAAATGTAAAACCTTTATCATTTCCTTTAAACAAAATGTTTCTTTTTTTTTTTTCTTTTTTTTTTTTTACAGTATTAGACTATTAGTTTTACTTATTCTTTGTAGTTTTCCTAATGTTGTACAGGAATTTGACTTGACAAATGAACGGTTCCTTGTCCCCGAGATGATCTTCCATCCGGCTGATTTGGGTAAGTTGATTAGATCCATTCTGTATGGAAACTGTTGAAAATTGTATGCATTCTCTAATATAGTGAGAAATGAGTTATGCCAGTGTTTTAAGCCTTTCGGGACTGTATGCGAGTAAAAAAATGCTTATTTGAACCTGTTATTTGCAGGAATGAATGAGGCCGGCTTGGCAGAATGCATTGTTCGAGCTGTTAGTTCCTCCCATCCTTATCTTCATCCTCTATTATATGAAAGGTGGTCTCTACATATATTTTCACATGAAACTTTCAGATTTTCTTTCACAGTTCTTCATTGTGTGTTTTTGTTGTGTTTGGGCAGTATTATTTTAACTGGTGGAAGCACATTATTTCCACGATTTGCTCAGAGACTGTATGTTCTTCTATCCCTTCTTTTCAATTGTCCAATGTTAGACTTACCACTTTTGAAACAAAGTTTAAGAGTTTTAACTTTATATTAATATTTGCAGAGAGAAGGAGCTCCGGCCTCTTGTTCCCGATCGCTATCAAGTGAAGATAACAGCTTTAGAAGAGTAAAATTTCATCCTTTGAATTCATTTGTTTATTAAAAGGATTTGCTATTTTCTTTTTCAATTTGTTGAAAGAACTTCTGCTTTTGTCCAGCCCCATACTAGGTGTTTGGCGAGGAGGATCACTTCTGGCGTCGAGTCCTGATTTTGAAGCAATGTGTGTTACCAAGGCCGAGTATGAGGAGCTTGGATCCGCTCGATGCCGCCGGAGATTCTTCCGTTGAGTGCTTGTGGTGGTGAAAAGGAGAAACCTGATCAAATATTTCTCATCTGATCGGCATGGTTGGATGAAGTGCTACTTTCCAGCTTCTTGGATCAAGAGGGGGAGTGATGTTGAGCCAAGGAAGACCAAGAAAACAAATCGGAAAGGATGGAAATGAAGAGAACCAAAAAAGAAGAAAAAAAGGTTGGAAAGCATTGCATCGAGTTCTTAATGCTAGCCGAGCTCTGAAATTGGTGTGCTGTGCTCTTAATTATCTTGTCTTTTCGCTATGCTTGAAACATCCAAATATGATGAACTCTTCTGTTAATTTAGAGTCCATTCATGGCTTCTTGTAAATAAGATTGACTCTTCTCTTAATTTCAAATCCAGTTATGGCTTCTGGTAGTTCCCTTGCTGTGTTTTAACCCCATTTTTAAAGGCAGTAAATTCGAGCTTGTGTCCTCAATATTGAGCTAGGCAGTAGTTTCCAGTTACTACCACACACAAAATGATTAGTATCATTTGATTAAATATTTGGCTAGATAATGCTGATAACTACCCTAAAAACCATTATTTGGCTCTTTTTTAGGGGAATTATTTGGCATTTTAGAAGAACTAGCATGGTGTTTTATAATGTTACTTTTATAATAATCAACAGCATGTAAAAGATTAATCGTATATTTAGATTTTCATTTCATACATCTAGAGTTTGATCAAGACATAATTTTCACCAGCACAGTCAACTAAAGTAAAAGACACTTGAAATATTTTCTTTTTCAAAATCGAAATGAATAATACAATCTTATCATGATGATAAATGTATAATATATTTTTCATTAAATAATAAATACAGAATATAAATATATAAATATCCCGATAATAGTAAAAGAAATTAGAAAATGTCACAAGGGACAGCAAAAGAACTTTGAAGTGTAAACCAGTCCACCATTACAAAATCTTCTGTGAAGTTATGAATAAATAACACTTTCTCCTATTCATACTAAAAATAAACAATTTCTGTGAAACTATCAATTTCCAACTGCACCTTCCTTGCTGAAAGCTGTTTCGCAATCAAGCTATAAAAAAATTCAATTTTTTTTTTCTTTATAGAAAGCACGAAAAAAAAAAGGTTGTAAGGGAAGAGAATGGTGTTTCCATTCCACTGTAACCTCAGGTGGACCAGCAGCTTAACTAAACCAAAAACCGGAAACAAATGTTGAATTATTTTCCCTATTTTGCTCGTCTTCCACTCATCTTAATTTGATCAAGAATTTCCTTTTTTCAGCAATTGAGAGGATTGTTCGATCTCTGTAAAAACTTGGATGTCGAAGCCTGTCTTCAATCCGAAAATGGCTGCGAATCCATGCAGAGATGCACCAATTTTCTTTGATAATGACCATAATATTCACACACTGCAATAACATCTTCATTTTCTGGGTCCAAACCAGGCAACTTAAGCAACTTATCATCATCTGAGTGCCCTATATCAGAGATGATTTCCGAGTGGATTTCACGGCAAGCAAGAATGAACATAGCAGCTGTGTCAGGTTGTTGGGCCTCCCGAAGGGCAGCCAATGCCTCTCCTAGTGCGCCAGCAGCAACATACAAAATCAGAGCCCTGCATTGAACTTGATAAGCTCAGAACACATCAAAAGAGAGAAAATATAGTAAAAGAACCAAAGTAGAATACTACCTCCATAAGTTGTGTTCCGCATGTAGGACATGGTCGGCCCATCTTTGCAATACCCTACATGAACATAACGGGTAATATAAAGGTATTGTAACTAGTAGGTAAACCAAAAATGTACATCGGGCCTGTTTGGCATAACTTCCAGGAAGTAACTTATGGCTTCTTAGACTCAGAAAATACTTTTGAGAATGTTTGGAGGGCTTAGAAGAATTTCCAAACTCTAAAAAGTAATTCCAAGACCTCGAAAATTGCATGAGTTTCACAAGTACTACCAATAACTTGAATCCAAACACTATTCTTCTACTATCTAAAAGCATAAGCAAAAACTATCCCAAACAACACATATTTAAGAATGGAAGATTGAATGTGATCCTCAAAAGTAGGCAGTAATGGAGGAAAATAGCGTTAAAAAAACCTTGCATAATCAGATCCCTTTAAATGGGTAGCTGCTAAAGTCGCAGCATCAGTCCAGCATCCAGCATCTTGTAGCTGCATAAGAGATGAGAAAATAATCAGTATTGTTACAAAGAGTGGCACTCAGATAATCATGGAATAATAAAAAACAAATAAATAAAACTTGAGATTTAATTTTCAGAGTCTAACCTGAGAACAAGCTTCCTGGTACCGTCCAACGGCACAAAGAAGATGAGTGCCGGATAGAGACCTGTCAGTCCGGACCATGTTGGCTGCAACAACCTAAATAATGGTATCATAATTAGCATCTGAAACTCTTATAAAAGCAAACCATTTAATAAAATTTTGCTATGAAACATAAGAAGTTCAAATAGAAAACTCACCTTAACTGCAAGTTCAAGAAGAGAACTTGACACAGCAGAAGCAAGAGCAACTGCGCGTAGAGCGTTCACGTAAAAGTATTCACTCTCAGGGGAAGTTGAAAGCAAAAAACTTACTGCAGCTTCTAAGTTCCCAACCGAGACAAGCCTAGATCACAAAGGACACAAAGCATAATTAAATAAAGATGGGTATAGATCCTCAAAGATGCAATATCTAGAGTATTTTCTTTTCAGCTTTGAAAACTAAAGAAAAGTTAAATAGTAACTTGAGCAATTAAGACTGTTGCTAATCATCAGTCCTTGTCAGGAACTTTAATTCCCGTTAAATGAGGAGAAGCCAGAGACAGGACCACAAGGAAAATATGTAGCAGATAATAACATCTCCATCAATGCTAAAGGATTTCAGCTTTTAAATACGTACCAAATTCCAACTAATACAATCGTACTTCAACACAATAAATAAATAGAAGAGAGAGAGAAACCAACAGCTGCTAATCAATTGACATAATAAATTTGCATAGCAAATGAACCAGGCAACATTACCAAACATCAAGCTTAATAGATATTAGTGCGTAAAAAAAATAAAAATTAAAGAACTTACTCATGCACACGATTTTGAATAGCATCTTCTCCCTCCAATTTCTCATGCCACGGAATACGCTCACTAGCATTTGCCCACAGCTCTTCTTGTTCAAAAGCCATTGAGCTGAGGCTACCTTGACCCTACTAACCAAAAAACACAAGATTTTATACAGGATGTGGAATCGTCCAAATTTAAAAACAAATGTTGAAACAAACACATTAAATCTAGAATCAGTCACAACAGTTAAATAGTCAATGTAATTTACCAATGTATCCTTCTTTTCTGTTCCAGGTTCCGATTTCCCTTTCGAAGATATCCTACTCAGGATAGCTGTATCATCAATTTCTGGACTAGCTGTTGATACTGAAGACTTTTGTGGAGGCTTATTTACTAACTTCTTCATTAAATGGTTGAGAGCACGAGAAAGTTGTAGCCAGAAAAGGGCTTCCGAGGATTCACCAAAAACGGCAGCAGCAAATGCAAATCTCACGGCACAACCTTTGTTAACCACCTTAGCATATAATTTAGCCCTCTCATCATCAAGTATGCAGCCTTTAGCAGTGAATATTATAACAGGTAACAGAAAAATTAGTATAAAAAACAATTCAAACTTTGTAATGATAGAAACACCACAAAAACAGAAGAAGACTGACCTTCCCTTCGATAAGGTTCTAATACTTTAAGTAGCAACTCTGGAACTACAGGGTCACCAACAGGTGGTAAATTGATCATGTGATTTCGAAGATCCTCACCAGATGAAGGAGTTCCCGGAATTATATGAGGTCTCTTTTCTAAAGTTGTACTGCAGGTATTAAACCAAGAGGGCCTTACACCTAATTGCAAGATCATTCGTAACGCCTGAGGAAAACACCAACAAAATCCAGTGAGTCAATAGGAACGGACATTAAACCAAGAGAACCTTACTACTAATTGCAAGATTATTTGTAATCCCCACATATTTCGGTACATCAAATTAAGAAGGAAAATTGATAATTGGAAAATATGATTACAAGAGCATGTGGTGTAGGTAGTAATATGGGAGAACATAAAGGCATTGGCCGGAACCGTTCTTTAGCAGGTCTCAGCTGGGGTGCAAAACCAAGTTTTTTGTCAATCCTGCATGAAATGATGAGCAAAATTTTCAGCAGCACAAAAAAAGTAAGTAACCGTCAAGGTCATCAATTACGATTCCAACTTGTATAACCTGGGATAGAATAGTGTGTAGGTACTGAAAGCTAATCAATTGGAACATAATGACAGTTTGAGGCACTATCAAATTCGGGCAATTGTGTACCTCAAAGATATTAACTGATATTCAATCAAAGAATTAACTAAAGGTTGGTGGCACCTTCGAATGATGTTATAGCAGCAAGAAAAGAAAAGAAAAAAAGAACGAAAAAAAACTCACTGAATTACGAGTTATGACACTACATGCATGCAAGGCCTGTGAAGTATATATTTCTAAAATGTTCAAATTCAAACAGGTAAAAACACTTCAAATTTCAAAAGAACAGCAACTCAAAATGAAGTCTGGAACTTACACGTTAACCTCGAGAAGGCGAAAGCTACTATCAGCTCCAGCAATGCACAACACCAGTGGATCGTTTTTATCAATTCGTAGAGGTAACCAATCAAGTTCCAGCACTAGGGTTCCAGGAAACTGTGGCGTTAAAACGGAATTGGCCAATGGATCTGGCGAATCCTGCACTCAAAAACACGCGAAGAGTTATAATTTCAAAAGCATGTTGTAACAGGAAAAGGAGAGAGAAGGGGTGGAGGGGAAAGGAATATATAGTATATACATGCCAAATTCCAAAGGACTTCAATTTACAAAATTAGCAAGAGAACAAATGGGTGTTTCTAACCACACTTGATAAGTGACTACATCTAACAAAAAATTAAAAAGGAAAAAACTAGATGTAGAAGAAAAGACGATAGACAGTGTATATTACGAACAAACTATTCTCCGACGTCAATTTTTGTGCCACAAATATGAGTTAACTAAAAAGAACAATGAGAAGTATCAGCACTCTCACAACTCAAGTGGCATATAAGAAATTTGCAGGCACCACATGGGAAATTCAGAAGTGCACAGATCAGGTGACAATATGAATCAAAAACTTTGACGAGATTCATTTGCAGTGAAAGAAGGAAAGTTAAAACATTTGTAAATTCATGCTTACAAGATCAAAAACTGAAAATGTATTATCGTAAAACAGCACAGCAATACGCCCTCTACTTTGATCTCCGGGAACAACAGGTGAGAATTTGATTCGCCGGATTCCTTCCCTATGAGTATTAAATGATGAAGAATGCCCAGTTGTTACATCCCACCAACGAATATTTCCCGATCTGTCTCCCATAACCTGAAAGGTAATATAGAGTATAAATTTTGCAACAATGTGATATAAAGTAAAAAGATACGAGACATACCACGTGAGGCAAGCGGTAAGCCATTGCTGTTATAAGTCCATCGGATGAAACAAATGAAGAAGAAGGCCATTTTGGTCTAGAAATAAGCAAATGTAAAGCTCATGAGAAAGTTTGGGCATAGCTAGAAATAAACCCAGAGATGACTCGAAAATATTAACCCCGCAATTATTCATATAACTCGAACAAAATTTTATAGTGATTGAAAGAAAATAATTTGAAGATACAACTTCCAGGGGATCTAGAATTTCCGTGCTCAATAATCCTATATTCCTATTAATCTATCCTAAGGCAACAAAACATAAGATGTTTAAGAACCTGATGCTACATGCTGTCCTAAGAAGAGCAACAGTATGGGCATAGCATTAATGCATCCATTTACATTGAAGAAGAATAATACCTGAAGTCACGGATTCTTCGGCCTTGTACTTCAAAAACACCAAGCGCACCGTTTACTAGAGCAAATGCAAAGCTCTCAGAAGTTTCATCCTGAGATCCATCTGATGTCTCTGCATTGAAAAACTTTACTTTTCAGTACAATACTAATATATTCGAAAGAACTAATATGAATGGTGATAAATAGCAATAGCTCAAATAAATATACAAGCATATCAAGCAAACATGCTCACTTGAATCTGTTGAAGGTGCATTTCTTGGGGAAGATACCCCATCTGGTGTTGCTGATGCACGATCAATTGAGGAAAATGGTGACTGCTTAGCAGGTCCATTTTGAACCGGCCGTGGAACTGTTGGGAGGGTCCATTCCAATACCGTAAATGGAAGGGCTAAGGATCTAAGCTACAAGAGATATAAGCACAATGAGCACAAATAAAACACACTTGTGACTAAGTGCTGAGGTTAAAGGATAACCATTATCCTTTGGATATCAAATCTCATAGTTGTTTTATCCAAATTTGATATAAAATTAAATAATAGAGTCCGACAATAGCATTATGCATAAACAACAAAAGAAATATATGAAGCCAGGCACTTCATTTTAATACTTAAGCAGTTTAAAAGAAAACTAAAAAGCATAAAAAAAATGTTTAACACAAGAAAGCTTCGATATAAAAGTTTCCAAAGTACAGAAGGCATTGATACATCAACTATACGTAAGCCAATTAATAAATAAATCTGAGCTTGCAAATATAAGAGGTTAAAGGCTGCATATGATAACTGAAAATCAACCAGTAAAAACATCGTTAAATTTCTATGTATGGAAGATAAGAGTACAAACAGATTTACCATAATTGGGTTTTTAGTCATTGCCCAAACCTCCACTGGGGCATCACGAAACAAAATTAGAAGGTACCTGCAACATTTAGAAATGCAATAAAACACAGAATATAAATAACAAGTTTATAACATGTTCAGCAATGCTAATAACACAAAGAATATAAATAAAAATCAGGTTTATAACATGATTCTAAAAATCAAGTTTGCCGAATATTCTAAATATTCTTTGTGTTTTATTTATATAGTCTAAACTTGATTAAATGATTTTTATTTATATTCTGTGTTAACACAAAGTAATATTTAGAAATGCATGCTACCAATGCCAATAACAAGTTTATAACATGTTCAGCAAATGTTAACAAATAACAAAAACAATCAAGTTTTGAAGTCAACCTTCCAGATGAAGAGGCTCTTAAAGCTCTTATAGGAGCACGTTCTGGCTTTTGTAATACCCGGAATGGTCTATTAAGGCCACTTCTCAGACAGGTCACCACAAGCTTATTAATAAAACCTCTAGATTTCTCATTTACCTGATTACACAAAAGTCGCGATACACATCACAACAATAGACATGGGCTTTTGGTTTCAAGAAAAAAAGGTTTCAGCTCGACGTTCCTGGAAGTGATCCAGTTTGCAGACTAGAATATTCAAACTCAAAAGCAATGTACCTGAGTATATGAAAATGAAACCACTCTTGAATTTCCAAGCAATCGTAATCCCCAAACAGTAACACCATGAACAGAGAAACTTGCAGCAATAGCATTGGCAGAAACATCAATGACATCAATTACCCCACTTTAACTTCCCAAAGCAACCAATGGAACAGCTACAGCAGGATAATTTCTCCCACCTTCATATATCAAGTTACAAAGCATTAGATTTCCCCACAAAACTATACACAAACTCCTACTACTCTAACCAGCCCATCCGCCCTCCTCTCTCCTCCCACCAAAGGAATATAATTATATGGAGTACAAGAAGATGAACTAACGTGCCAAGGTAGCTGTTAGAGATTGTGATGGTACAGCTAACATAGTGACTTGCGAAGAAAGAAGCTGAAGTTGTCCAACTAAGCTAATCTGCATCAATAATTTGGCTATTAAGAGCACATAAAAGACCAAAGATAATGTAAAGAGGAACGATAATGATTTAAGTCAAGCAAGAGGTGAAAAATCAGTTTGGGTACTTGATAGCAAAAAAACAAAAACAAAACAAAAAGCTTCTCTAATTTTAGCGTTATTGTTAATTAATGGGAACAAAGAAAGAAAAAAAAAGTTAATGAAATGCACATCTTGAAATTACAAAATTTACATAAATAAATAAAACTAAAATTGGATATCCCCAAAATATATGTAACAAGCTATGTTGCTCGAGTATGTTTACATGCCAATCAGGTTGGGGGCATAGAAACGGGTATAATTGAAAATAATTACTCAAATTTTCCAAATAAATGAGGGGCGAGTGGATTGACTTCATAGTTTCTTTGTTTGTCATATTAGATTAGTCTTTGCTAGAAAACCCAGCAAGCATGAGCCAGTAAACATTACAAAATGAACTGTGAAGAAAGTGATTTGCAGACGAACCTTAAATGAAATATTTGCTTGGTTGATGGTAGAATTTGGATAGCTGCTTCTGCCACCTCCGACAGAAGAAACTATTTCATTACTATTTACCCCTTGAACTAGCACTTCACTTACATCAGTTGCTCTATCTTCTTTCCGAATATCTTCAACCCCTTCAGCAGACAATAGCCAGTTCCATAATTTTCCGTCATCAGAAATAGACATCAAATGTGTCTTAGAAACAAGAAGGGGTTCATCATAAAAATCAAAAGGACTATCAAAATCCACATCAGGGAAAGGAGAATCAGGTACGTCGGAATAAAGCTTGCCAACATTTTGGAGGGTCGAATCAGATTGGCAGATAATGGCAGCAAGAACTGAAGGAGAAGGGACAGATGTGCCGATTGAGGGCATCAATTCGTCCATCGAACACATTACATGAACCTGCTCTCCTCTGTAAATAAGATGCCAGAATCAACATACTATGAAAATAGAAAAGCATTTGACTCAACCATACTCTAGGTGGATAAATTATAGAAGCTAAATTCTTACTAATCAAAACCATTTTCGGGGTTTAGATCACTGATCAAACATATGTAAAACCAATCAAAAGTATTGAATTGAATTAGAAATGTACAAATTAATAGCTCGATAACCTCTAAATTCTAAATTCTAAATTCAATCCATCCAAATATAAAATTTCAAGGCAGTATAATTTTGTGCTTACTCTTTTCGCCGCCAAGTACTGAGCTTCCCATCAAGGTGACAACAATAAAGCAACTCACTGTTCGGATCCGGCAACACATCAAGAAACTTGCCGCCGCGAGGCAATGCTGCGGAGAATAGAGCAGTCTCGTACTGCAAATCGAACACCAACAGCTCCCTCGGAAACGTCACGAACAGAATGTGCCTCCACTGCGGGGAAAATGCAAACTTCACCATGTAAAGCGGGAAAGCAGTCGAAGCCGGCGACGAAGAAGACGACGACGAAGACGAAGCTCCGCCATTGGAGGCGTCCCTCTCCAGCTTCAGCAACTCGGTACAATCAGTAGGAATCTGAAGCTCCTTCAAAACGACGTCGTTTTCGGTCTCGCCGAGCACTTTGACGGAGAGGAGAAACCCTTTGAGCCCAATTACGCAAAAATGGCGCGCATCGAAGGGATCGCGGCGAAGGCAGGAGAGGAATTCGTTACCGGCGTCGTACTTCCAGACGCATCTTCCGGTGGAGGTGCTATAGAGGGAGAGAGAGGACTGGCCGGAGATCGCAGCGAGGAGATACGAATCGGGTCGGGATTGAACCCAGCATAGATCCTGGATTCCGATTCTTGGCGGGTCGGATTCGAACCAAAGAACCGGAGTTCGTAGCCGGAGGTCGAGGAGGGCGATCCGACCCTGCCGATCGCCGGCGGCGAGGAGGAGGTGAGAAGAGGAAGTCTCGGTGGAGAGGAGATCGCGCCGGAGAGTGAGTGGGGTCCACCGGACGGAGGTGACATATGAACTATTACTGGATTACGCAATCTTAACCTGTTATGTTTTTGGAAGATACTTTGCCTTTGATCCATAATATAGTTAGTATATTATTACTGCCACCTAT
>WUAT03000001.1:382934-394319 GCA_010015005.3 Ulmus americana
ATAGCAAATCAGGAACAATGGTATTATCCTGCAAAATGAAGGTTAATATATTAGGACTTTAGGAGAAATTTTCAAGGGAAGCAACAATTATCAACTAAAAGTACTTGAGAAAACCTAAGTAGGAAGATAAAACGTCAAACAATTCTTTAGCATTAGAGCAAGTGATATAGATAATAAATTGGGTGAGATGTCAATCTCTAATGCTACATCTTCCATATTTACCCTTCTATGACCAACCAACTGCATATTGTCAGATGTTTCAGTCAGAAGAAGTTAAAAAAAAAAAATGTTAAAGAACAAAGTCAACTTGTTGACAGACAGTATCTTCTTTAAAACCATAGCAAAATCAATAGAGCCATATGCATTAACATCCTTGCTGGTTCTTTCTTATGCCATTGCATCGTAAATTGACTCTGAATAATTACACTCTGACTCAAGTCCATCATGTAATTTGGAACAAAGAAAGCCCATATCTTGTGATTCACTCTCATACGATCTATCATAATTGGAATCATGGGTTTCTATATGGACCCTAGCATTGTCTCAATTCCTGCAGCCAATCTCAAAATTCTGTACTTTGTTCATTTACAATGACTCAAAATGATGTTGATAGCATTGGAGTTCCTACCAACAACAACAGTGGAGCCTCAAAAAATCCATGCTCTGAAGTTGGCTTAAGAAATATATAAATCAATGCATCCAGAAGATAAAGTGATATTGTCTTCCCTAGTTCACTACCTTGAGCCACATCTTTAAATACCAGGTGATTCATAAATAAAATTAAAAAATACATATATTTAAAATGTGAAAGAGAATAGGAGCTATTTATCAAGTTGTATCATTAGTAACATGGGAAGATGACTGAAAATTTATTTAATCAACAGTCAACTTGATAGAGTTGAAAGTTTATACCATTGAGATAGATGCAGGCCTCAAATAATGTCTTATAAACAACTAAGAAACCAAGCTCAAAATTTATGCATTTGACCAAATATCAGTCTCTCAATCTCAATAATATATATATATATGGAAAATTTTATGATAGTGATTGTTTTTTATCACTGCCGGTAGTGATTTCATCAATAACATTTCAATCACATCATATTTTTTGATGATTTTTTAATATGCTGTTCTCTAATGTCTAAGAAATATCTTATTAAAATTTTGTTGTAATCCGAGTTTTCATTTAGGAGATATAATAGATTTTGTATTCACTATAAAAAAAAATTTGCCGTTAGTACAAAAAGCCATATATCTCCTAAACAAAAACTCGAATTACAACAAAATTTAATAGGGATATTTCTAAAACATTAAAGAATAACATATTCAAAAATCGTTGAAAAATATAATGTGATTGAAAAGTTATTAACGAAATCACTACTGGTAGTGATAAAAAAAAAAATGATGTGATTGAAAAGTTAGATAACAACATATTCCAAAATCATTGATATATATATATATTAGTAATCACTATCTCTCGTTCATTTCAATTTTATTGAGCTATACCCCTATTGTGCACCAAATAATGACAAGAACATTTCACCCACCAAATCCAAAATTGATTGTGCCTCTTTCCTCAAAATAGAAAAATTGGCACGAGCAAGTTCCGCTTGTTCTTTGTTGATCTAGTAAAACAATAAAAGATCACTGTTAATTAAATCATCTTTCATCAACTGAAAGAACTACAGAAAACTTTAAAAAATCAATAATAATTATCGTAGAACTAGACACCTTCTGGAGATCTAAATCTTCACCATCTTCTTCATCAAGTAGCAAAGATTGCAGAACTGTCATAGGTACATCTGGATCAACAATATGCTGACAATACTGAAAGTAGCTGAGTAGTAGTGCATATTGGCTGTACAAGGTACATAAATGAAGGTTAGATGCCGAGTAGGTGCATTTATAGGAAGTAGGAAAAAAAGTATAATCTCCCTGACCAAAACCATACCGTCTCCTCAAGGCTTCTGATGAATCACTTCTAAGGATTGCCAATATAAGCTTCAATAATATAGAGTGACAAGCACCATTGGATAATTGTTTCGCCATAATAACATCAAGATAAGCAGCACTATCAGAAGTAAACCCACTAGGACACAGAAACCTCTCATCTCGTAATTTGGCCATGCAGGTCAGAGCAACCTAAATATTGTAAAGCCACAAGATTTCAGCCACATAAAGCGCATAAACATTTAGAGCACAAGGCAAAGGTTATAAAAATATATTTATACCTGGCACAATATAAATGCCAATTTCAATGAACAGTCTGGTGAAGCAGATGCAGTCAGAGTAGCATCAAGAACCCTATTATTGATGAGATTAATAAGCAATAGAGAATGCAGGACACAGAATAGGAAGAAAAAAATGGAATAAATTTATAAAAATAAAGGGAGAAGGGACCAACTGGTAAAGAGCTTCTGATCGATTTTCCAGTAATGATGTTCTCCTCGAAGCAGATATCTGTATGACATTTTTAAAGAAGATAAAACAATTAGAAGAAATAAAGCTGATAAAATATTTGTTACAACGTAATACTTAAGCCCAGTAAGAAGCTTCTAAATAGTTGACAACAACAACAAGAAGAAAAATGGACCTCAACAATCTGGGACCAGCCAGTTAACATATGGAGCTGAGCAGCTTGTTCCTCAAGGTTCTTATTATAAATCCATCCCCATCTCAACAATTGTTGAATTGTTTCTTTGACATCATTAAGCTCAACTTCACTGCCAAAGTTACTCAATTGGGGATAGGCAGAACTGAATTTCTGTAACAACAAAATAAATCAGCACCCTCCATAGAAGATCTAATCACAAATTTAGTATTGAAAGAAACCATAACTTTCTTCTGGCACTTGATTAAACAAACCAACCTGCCAGAGTTTGTCTCGGAATGAAGCAAGGTCAATCAAACGATCCCCACGCTCTGAATAATAGTAGACACCTCCCTTCCCCAAAGTTGCCGGATTTCTAAGTATGTCCTCCACCTAAATATCATATTCGAAAAAATGCATCATAAAAGATACCAGTAAAACACATTTCACAAATGCCAAAATAAAATCAGGCACACACTATACAAATAAGGTACACTGTTTAAGATGGGAGTGTTTACCAGCAAATCATATTTCAGGGTAGAAACAATCTGAGAAAGCTTCATACTGGTATCTGGAGCCTTAAATTGGACTACCTCAAGCAATTCCAATACCTAAATTTGATAATTAAAAAAATCAATTATCTTCAGCAAAAACAGAACAAAAGTAGTCAAGCAAACTACAATATTAATATCTAGTTAACAGCCATTTCAGCTAATAACAGCAGGAGATATAACAAAAATCAGTGAGAAAGCCATCCATCAGTTAATAACAGCAGGCGATAAAGGAAAATACAATTACTCTTGAAATTAGCAATACCTTGCTCTTAATGATAGTTCTAGCTCCAGCATGTTCTACATTATTTTGCAGAGTTAGCGAATGTAATCTGGTGTGATCTGTTTCAATGTCAATTATTTCCCGCCCAAAAAGATGAGCAAGAATATTTTGACAAGTTTCTCGGTGAGAGGAGCTACTCATTTCACCAGAATGCAATTCGATAGCCAAAAATTTTAAAAGCCATGCTCTCTGACAATAGTAAGCAAGAGAAAGTCAGGTGTATAACCAATTTGAATGAATCAAGTAAAGAATCCTAAAAGCTTACGGTAGCAAAAACTTGAGCTATTAATATGGTATAGTGAAAACAAAACAAAAATGGCGACACATAAGACTAAACCCCTCTTTGCTGTCCTGTGTCTTAAGATGTAACTGTGCAAAGCTCACTAACAGATGCAAGGGGGCAACAAAAAAATAGTTCGACTTAAATTGTAATAAAAGACCTGATGAAGGGAACTGATCCGAAGTGCCTGATTGCTACTCCGTCTAGGAAGTGGCGCAACCCCAATTGTATCCAAATGCTGCCATGACAAAAGTAAATATTAAAACTTTGACTAGAGAAGAATAATACAAAATAGAAGCAATGAAAAAAAAAAAAAAACCAGCAGATAAGTTACATTCAATACTTCAAATATTCAGAACACATCCTATTATTACCTTTACAAAAAACTGATACTTCTTGCTGCTCAACAGATCCACGGTGGGACCACAAGTTAATGGATCCATGCACAGCTCATAAAGGAGCTGCAAATAACATGATAAAAGACAAAAGGCATAGACATCTTAAAAAGGACAACAGAGAGAGAAAGAAAGAAAAACAAAAGGATCTAAAAGGAAAACATTACATAAGTCATAGAATTTGTTTTGCATATTGAAAACATCTGGTAATTTTATCTAACCTGAAAGCCAAATTCATAAAGCAATGCATTCACATCAGGCTTTGAAAGCTTCTCCAATATATCAAGAATAACCTTTAAGCAACTGCAGATAGCAAGATTGATATTTAACTAGGTGCACACAAAAAATAGGAAAAATATACAGGAACATACCAAAGCTGCAAGAAGACAACCCTAACCTATAATGAAACTTTGGCTGCAAGACAGTACGTTCAATAGCGCTATCAAGATCAAACTTGAGTAGCAAATGTGTAATATTGGGAGCTGGACGACTAATATTGTCAATTAGAAGCTGCAAAATAAGGAGGAACAAACATAATAAACTTTAAAAAAAAAATACTTAGTTACAAAGATGGAACAAGAAAATAGAATTAACCAGGACTAACCTGCAATATAAGTACACCTGGATCATCACTACTATTCTCAATGAACTGAGACTCTTCTGTGCGTAACTCTAGGCAGGCTGCATAATCTTCAACTAAACAATTTCCAGCATTGGATTTAAGCAGTAATTGTACAAGCCCAACCATACGAGCACTGTCACCAAATGTAAGAACATTATCGTTACTGTATTTTAGCAGATACTTCACAAATTTAAGTTAAACAAAGACAATCATAAAAATCTGACACAAGAAGAAGTTAAGAGATCTTTGATATCACAAAGATCTAAACAGAACCAAACCCCCAGAGCTAACAATTAAAGTTAAAAGAAGACAGAATAGGAGTCAAGGAGATGCCTCAGTATACTCATGATTTTGATTGAGCATTGCTGAATTTGTGGCCGAAAATCATATCGGACATATTCCAAAAGAGCAACAATTTGGTTATGATCTTGAGAGAGTATAACATCTAGAGGCTGCATAAGAAGGGAGCAATTGATGTGTAAAAATAAGAAATCGTGTAAGACAAAGCTATGCAATCATATACAGAAATAAAGAAAAACTACCTGGTATAGTGGACGCCAAAAATCAGAAAGAAAAAGATCTTTCTCCAAGACAAGGACGATAATTTCCAAAGAAAGTTGAACAGCCTTCTCTAAAAGTTGCCCATACATTTGACTTGTCCGTTCAGTAATGATGGTATTCACTCCTGGCAAAAGAATACCCATAATGTTCCGGAAAACTGTTTTGCCACTCATGAAATCCTGCAACAAGTTGTTATACAGAATGTGAGGACTAAGAATTCAAATCTACGGAGAACTAGAGTTGTATGAATGAAAGGCTAATTTTCCCAATAATTGTGAAAGAAAACCTTATCCAAACAATTTCTGCTTTAGCGAGTTCACAAATATCTATTATTGATTGGTTATCTATTAGAATGTTCTATTACAAGATTGTGTTCCTTACTTTACTTCGTAATATCACAACATTGAGATTTATACATTTAATAAGATACCAATGAATCTCCTCAATGAAATACTAAATAAGGAATGTCAAAAAAGTTTTTCTAAGATATGAGAAAATTATTAAAAACAAAAGAGTACAAAGAGAAAAAAAGGAGGACCAGCAATTAATTGCAAAGCCACAAAAAACTGAATGAGATGTCAAAACAATTAACCATTTGTAAACTGGCAATTATCATATAATTTCAAGCTAATTTCCAAACAAGAAAAGGTATACTATTTCAAGTTTGCACACGCTATTTATAATAGAGATATATTTGTGGGAAACTATAATAAGTACCACAAGAGGGACCAACCGCAGTCTGATTGCCGAGGGTACAGAAGAAAAACACTAAGTATTATATGTGAAGAATGGCTAGAATTAGCAGTTTAGCAGAAGCAAACTTGTTTTTTATCATCATGAGATAAACAGAAGGAAATTAACAGGAAAAAATAAAATACTAAAGCACTAATAAAGAAGCAAATAACAATAGGAACCACCTACTTTTAGCAATTCTAGCACAGGAAACTGGATCTGAAGGGAAGATGACTGTGTTTCTGATGAAAGTTGAGTGCGGTCATTGATACTGTCAATATCTTCCTCATTAATGTCATACATGCTCAGTATCCTGCACCCAATATTGCAAGAATATGTAAGTTTCTCCACTTCCTGTTCAATTAGTTACATCCTCAAATAAAAAAACTGAAGATCAGGAAAGGGAGATAAAGTTAATATGCAACACCCAGTTCTCATTTTTTTTGCTTTTTCTGTCTTACAAGGATGAAGGAATGGGAGAAATAAATACTGGTGTAGGATCAACTCACATATGAAAATGTTGAAGACAAGCAACAACCAACTGCCATTTCTCACACGGATCTGCATAAGCTCTTTGAGGGAATGGCCCAAAAACATGATCATATATAAACCTAAAAATGCCAATGAATCTGCAAAACAAGAAAGCTCAGTAACCACAGAGTAGACCTAATGAGAAATAAGTTATGAGAAATATTGAACTGAAAAAACGACCAGTACCTGCGCCCTCTATCGCTGACATCTCTTTCTTCGGCAATAAGCACATTTAACAGGTTAAGGAAAGATATTGTAGAAGGATATTGTTCTCTCCTGGCTTCTATCTCATTCAACTCAAATTGCATATCATACACCTGTGACGGACAATTGACAAGATTTTTGTTACACTGTATGTAAAATTTAAAGCACACAGAACAAGTACATTTTCCTGAAATTTCTTCACTATTGGATAATAAAATGTTGATGACCTGGACATGACCAAGTTTATAAAGTACAATGGCAGTTTAGCATAGCCGTCATTTAGAACCTATAATAGTTTTATAGAGAACAGATGGAATCTCTCTTAACAAATGCAAATTGACACTGAATTCTACTTTCTTAATTTCCTAGTCCGGGTGCGTTCTAATTTGCTTCTGAATTAAGGAGCCCTAACAACAAATGGAACACTAATTATTCATCTCTAGTTCAACTACTGATTGCTTAGAACTTTGACCAAACTGTTTTATATATGCAAACAATCATCATTGGATCTTTTATCATACAATCTGAACAAATCTTGAGAGGGAACCAGTAAATCTGTTAAGACCACTTGAACACAACAAGATGTGGTATTCAAGTTCTCCAATTTTCACAGTATACAAATTCACATAATAGAACATTGAAAAATCTATGAGATATCAATTGTCAAAACAAATATATTTAAGTCTTTTAAACTTTACTAGGAATATCTATCATTCTAGGTTGCCAATTGGATCCATCTAGCACCACTTTTCACTTTCAGGTTTAATAATATTGGTTTTTTAATGAAAAATCTGTACAACTTCTAACGTCATAAATGAATGTGCTCGTGTTTCAGGAAATCAGCAAACTATGGCTAAACACTGCCTAAAAACAAGATTCAACACAAGAATTAAAAACAACGAAAAGCTACAAGTGGCATCCTACATTCAACATCTCACATCACATTTTAGTTAATGCTTAAGAATAGAAGAATCACAAACATATGACAAGACACTAAAACAGACAAAGCACAACCAGAGACAATACTCAAAATCAATTTAATAAGAAACCTACCAAGCAGTATCACCTATTGAATAAAATTCAGATAAGACATGAGAACTGACCTGTACCACCATGGGCTGGGCACTCTTCACAGCATGGGATCCAGCAACAACAGGTAAATCATACTGCTCAAGATAGCTCCAGATTGTATCCTTTAGATCTGGAGAAACATGAACAAAAGTTGCTATTGCATTCCGTAAAGCACCCTGCAACAGCACACAGCAAGCTTGAGCAAACCAATGAAAGCTATAAATCCAAAATGTTACAACGGGATACACTTCAAGGAAGCAGCTAAGGCCTAAGAACACAGTCATCACACCTTCAGATAAGGAGGTACATTCTCATAACCAAGGAGCTTGAATAATGGTTCAATGTCAGGGAACCAGTTCTTTCTTTCAACAGGACTTCCATTCTGCACAACCTGAAACACATAGCAAATCAAACTAATAATCATCGATCATTCATATATATGGTGGATAAGGAAAATGACTTCTTCAGACTAAAAGTACCCAACTTTAACAAAAGAAATAGTTAGTAGGCCATGAGACAAAATTAACTGAAACAGAACCTTTTGAAGAACATTTAAATAAGCAACAAGTGCTTTTGCATCCCCCTCTGGGAACTCTGGTAACATGGCCCCAGCAGATTGGAGGGATTGTTTGGCCCCAGCAGTTTGGAGGGATTGTTTGAACTTCTCATCATAAATTGACAAGGAATCAAACAAAGTGCTCCACCCAACAGAGCGGAATGCTTTACCCTGAAGTAACTCAAAAACTTTTGAGGCACCTTCTTGACTAGAAGCCTGAAAGGAACACAAAAGAAGTTATATACAAAAAATTACACATTTGTTATGAAGCTCAAATACAACACATACTAGAACTTTGAACAGTGAAGAAAAGCACTTCATACCAAGGTACTGAGCATATTCAAGAAAGCTACAAGTGTTTGAAAATTTGTATGATCCTCCCCAGCAAAATTCACAAATGTCCACAAGACATCGTTACCAGACAACAGCTCTGGTTCACTCTGAGGAGAAAAATAAAAAGGAAACAGTGAACACAGTTCATTATAACTAACATAAGCATAGGAAGACGCAATTTAATGCATAACAAACAAGAAATATAAAGGTACAACATTCAACTAGTGGTAGAAATAATCCCATCGAACATCATAACCAAACAAAAAACTAATGCTCTTATGATAAGACACTGCATCAAAACCCAAGACAATCTCTGTTAAACCTTTTAGAAAAAGAGGGACACTAATTGAAAAAGAATATAAGATTATTCATATAAGGTTTAAACCAAAAGGCAAAACAATTGGCATAATCTGAATAATATCATAAGACAACATATAAACCAGAGGACAAAAACAGCATAACAATTAATGAATCCTTCAGATAAGCAACTTGGGATATTCAAAGTTACAGTCTCTTTCATTGTGCTTGCATTTTAAGCAACAATTATTTAATTTTCAAAAAGTTATGTGCTTCACAAACCTGATAAACTTCACTAACGAAATCCAGGAGAGAAACAAATGGTAAAGGACCAGTTTCAGTGTCTTGTTGAGAATTTAAGTTGCTGTCCTGCATAAAATCATGTGATCCAGCTGAACGGTATGGACTAAGGATGCTCATAGCTCTATCCTTTGATTCTTTCACCTGCAATGAAAGGTCAAATGAAAAGTAAACATAAAATATGCTTTTGATGATGGGAGAAACCATGAAATAAATCAATGCAATAATTGTCCGTTTCACTCAAGTATTCTACATCATCTTTTCAAAAGACTGTGGGTTGGATTAACCTAAAGGCAGTACAGGCCAATAATTTCATGGAGCAGTAATATAGCTATGTTTATGCTAATCAAATTAAATTATTCAAAATTTCATGCTATTTCTGGTGAAAAGAAATCAACTAACCTTGTCTCTGGCTAGGGGGTGAGACAAGAAACAGGTGGTCAACTTGTGCAGATAAGCATTGTACATATAAATCATATCTTCATCATCATTCTGAACAAATAACAGAAAAGTCCAGAGAGCTGCCTTAAAACTTTGCCAATATAAACAACATAATAGGTACAAATTTAAAGATGATTAACAACCGCCAGAAAATCACTTTTCCAGTCTTATAAAAGAAATTCAGACAAAAAAAATGAAAGGAAAAGTGATAAGGTGATAATGGAGACAGCTTCAGACAAAAACCAAGAAACCTGGTAGGCTGCAGTTCGAAGAACTTTATCCAGTACAAACTGGAAAACATTGTTAGAGAAGATAACTTCCAGGCAGGAATGCAAGTAAGCCAAATCATTTGAGGAAGCACTTGAAACAGTACGTGGATTAATAGCATCCTGTATTAACATTAAGTGTACAGCCCAAGCAAGCCTTACACCGTCAACATAACCCTCAACATTTGGATCATTTCCAACAGCCATAACCTAAAGCACATGAGATATCAGAAAAGTCAAAAATTCTCAGCAGAAAGTTCATTAAGAATAAAAAAAACCACCAATTTCTTTCATCATACAATTTCATGAAATTCACGCCTAAAGGAAGCATCACGGGAAAGGACAGATTCTTTATCAGGAACTGCACTCAGAGCATCTGAGACAAAAGCAATAACCAGCGAAAAGAGAAGAATATGCGTTATCTGCAGATATAAAATTACATGTAAAATGTGACAAGTCAGCAACATGGTTTATAGGCAGAAGAAGACTAAATCAACATACATATACGCATAAAGACATGTAAGTGTGGAAAAATATACATAAATAGAGAGGCCAGAACATTTTTGCAACAGACGTACCTGATACTTCAATATGGCGTTGCTCTCACTAACTTCACCAGCACTATCCTTTAGAACAGAAAAGATATCCTTTATATCCTTTGGACCTGTCAAGTGCAAACTAAATATATCATGAAACTATTAGCATAAATATTCTTAACCAAAAGTACATAGTTAGCTTATGTCATGGCAGAGTTATATCCATTGGTCTTCTCAAACAGCACAAACCATATACTACGATAATCCAGTATTGGCTTGCTCTGTAATATAAATGGATGAAATGACCATCAAACATACTATATGCTAGAGTATGAACAATTCTAATCACATCACGGAATGTGTTTTGTCTCAATTTACTTTATTTAAGGAATAGAAGGTCCATCACAGTGCAAGTTTAGTCTACCAATTTAAGATTCAAAGAGCCACATGAATTTCTCATTGACCTGACATAATTGCATTGCAGAACATTTCATCCAACTAGTAAAAACAAGCAAGGCAACAGAAACCTTGAAAGTTTTAAAACCATTTTACATCTGAACCAATTATTTGGCTTTCAAGGGAACCAGAATCAGTTCCAAATAGAACAAAGCATTTGGGTTCTCAAAAATTAATGAATATAAATGTGAAGATTTAGAAAAGCAAACAGAATCATATGAATCCCACAAACAAAGACAATTAGTAAAGATTACTTGTAAGAATCAGAAGCCATCACTAGCATGCAAAACCTGATGGTAGCACAGTAGTGACTACAAATAGTAACCACAACAAAATAGTAGTTACAAACCCTTGAAATGAATCATACCTGTCCGCACAAT
>WUAT03000001.1:455791-469571 GCA_010015005.3 Ulmus americana
GTTGATTTGAGGCTCAACAAATGTGCTTGCAGGAAGTGAGAACTATATGACTTACCTTGCTCACATGCAATAGCATGCATAATGCAAAGGAACTTAAAGCCAACATAGTAAGTATCTAATACTTAGCTGATCAATATTTAAGTTCATGTTTTTAATTCTTCACGAAATTTAACTCTTAACCAACTTGGTTCTATTTCAACTATGTAAATGAGTGGTACAGTCCAGTGGCATTTGAGAAGACTTATGCTAGTATTATAAAGCATGTAAATAAAACTAATATATGGCCAGAGGTGGATTACACACTAGTTGCACCTTTTGATTAGAAGAATCAACCAGGCAGGCCAAAGAAACCGAGGAGGCTTAAGTCAGATGAAGTTAGGATGAAGGATACTGGTGTTGTCAAGTGTAGGAGATTTGGTCAGAAGGTTACTTATGGGTATTGCAAGGCTCAAGATCACAATATGAGAGGTTGCCCACATGCTCCACAACCAAGTGAGGAAGAACAAACTGTTGTAACTAAAATTGTTCCCCATTTACTGGCCAGCCAATGCCCCACCTAAGTCAACAACTACAAAGAAGAGGAAGAACATTGCACCAACAACTGCACAACCTCCAGCCAATGCCCCACACAGTTCGCCAATTACAAGGCATAAAAGAAAGTTGTTCTCAGCCAATGCACCAGTCAGTTCCATAGTCAATGCATAACCAAAAGCAAGGAAAAAAAAAAGACTGAACTAGCCAAAGCCCTAACCAATTCGCCTAACACAAGGTAGAAGATGAAGCATAAAAGGTAGTTCAAATAAGATTTTGATTGAAAAAATTATTTACTTGTGTATTTTCTAACAACTTATATTTACTTGTAGACAAAGGGAATGGTAGTAGGAGCAGGCCAACACAAGCCATACTGGATAAGGTAGAGTGAGCAGCCTAAATTCTCTAAATACTAGGAAGAAGAAGAGCTTTGCACAATCCAAAACAAAGGGGAAACAAAGGGCTTGATCATATTTTCTTTTACTATTATGTTTCTATGTTTATCTGAAAACACTGTCACCATATTATTATGTTGATGTGCATCTGAAAACAGTGTATATATTGTTTGTTAGGTTCTTGTGAATTTGTAGGTTTAGCAGACCGTAGTGTAGGTGGTCATACTTTTGTGCAGGTTGATAGTTTTTAGTAGAAATAAGATATTGACCACATATGTTAATATGTGTTCAATTGTAA
This sequence comes from Ulmus americana, assembly GCA_010015005.3. Lineage (NCBI taxonomy): Eukaryota > Viridiplantae > Streptophyta > Magnoliopsida > Rosales > Ulmaceae > Ulmus > Ulmus americana. Next base: position 457,016 of record WUAT03000001.1, read on the forward strand.
CTTTGTTTGTAAAATTTATTTACAAGGTTTAACTTCACTTGTAAGTCATTTTACAGGTACAAACTCTTTTGTAAAGACCCTTTTTGTTTTTTAAGATAGCCATAAAGGCATATTTTTTTGGTATTAATTGAATTTTTGTTGTCTGCTATTTAGTAGTATTTGATGTTTTCAAGTTTGGTATTATGTTCTAATGTTTTTATGTTATGATGTTTTGATGGTTGTTGTCTACGATTTAGTAGTATTTGATGTTCTCGGTTTTAGTATTATCTAGTGTTCTAAGATTTTAAAGTTTTCATGTTCTGATTTTCTAGTGTTCTAATATTTTGATGGTTTCAACAGAATAAAAAGTCATCAAATTATCCTGAAAAAAGCACCAAATTTGTGTAACTTGTGTTATAGGTCCATAAATGTTCATCTCAAAAACTTTTGGGACCAAATTTGTTTCACTCAAAAATTAATGGGACCGGAATTGGACCGGAATTGTAATGACAATTCCCATTTGCAGATCAGAAATTTTAAACCAAACAAACACAATTCCAACAACATCACTTATGCATAACCAATTAACCACTACTAAGTCAGCCAATTCCTAGAAAATAACATAACACATACACATTTTCTCATTACCAAAATAAGTTCACAAAATAAACTTTCTCATTACTAACATAAACTTTACCAATCCAACCGAAAACATTCTACGATTCCCAGACTTAACAACATAAAATATAATTGCAGTGGTAGCAACCATCCACCATTTCCATGCAAATTGCTTGCCCGCTTCACTGTCCATCTCATTAACCACTTCTTCAAAGATTTCATCAATTGCTTTCATTTTTCCCCAACAACAGCAACTTGTCCTTCAATTTGCTCAACTTGTAATAACATCCTCATTAAGACTTTGCTGAATTGCCTATAATTTCTCCGTTACAACTGCAACTTGTCCTTCAATTTTAGAAAACCTCTCACTAACACCCTCATACAAACAACAAATTCGCATATCAATTTCTTCCAATTTTTTTCTTGCCTCCCCAATTTGCTCTGCATCCACAACTTGGACTATCAACCCATTCAAAAAATCCACACCCATTTCCACCATCTCTTTGTACAATTTGACAACTCAAAGTGTGATTCTCAGACAAAATCAATTAAAACTGAAATCAACAAATCAACCATATACCCATCACAAAAATCCCCAATTTTAACTAAACCTTGGAACCAAAATCTCAAAAATAAATTCGGACACTTACATTTGACTCAGAGCAGACCACGAGTCTTTTACCGAATTCTTCGAGGTCATTGAAGTCTGTATCTTCACAAGCTTCTCACATGCACACCCAATTCGCCCAACAACAACGGTCGAATACCCACTGGAGTTCATCTTATTCTCCATCAATTTCGCAACAATTTTGAAATCAAAACCTAAACCTTCTTTAGAGAATGAACCAATTACCTAGATTTAGTCTAAAAATTCTTCCCCCAAAATTTTCTTCCCCACCTTTTCGATGTTTCTAAGCACGAAATGAAGAACAAGAAGGGTTTAAACACCCTTAAACCAAATGCAAGCTGAACCCTTTTGTTTTATTTATTTGTTTTTTTTGTTTTTTTCAAATCACAACCATGGTTAACCAAGGGGTTCCACTTCAACATGTGTCATGTGCATAGGAAGACACGCGTCCAGGCCTAACGGCCATTTGGGGTCTTGACGGAATGGACCAAATTTGTAAGAAAAATAAAAGTTTGGTGACTAAAAATGTTATTTTTAAAGAGTCGAACCAAAATGCAACTTCTCGCATATTTACGGACCATTTGTGCTAAAAAGCCTTAAAATTTTATTGTTTCTAATTTTATTTTATTTTATTTTTTGTCTCTGTTCCTTTTGTCTTCTCACAGTTAGTTACAGTTAAGAAGACATTTTTTTTTCTTTCTTTCTCAAATCTTTCTTATTTGCTTACTACAAATTGTTTTAATCCCTTTAAATTATATTGGAGATAATGGTGAAAATATATATATTTTGGAGACATAAAGAAAGAAAGTGAGAGTGAGGGATAGATGTAGATAAAGAGGGTTAGTTTTAGGGATAGATGGGAGCTACAACTATTATTTAGGTTTTATTCAATTGAATAGAAAATATAGGTAAATTTAGTTACAACATTCAAATTCTGCAACTCAATCTTAAAGCAAATAATCACATTAATTATTCGTTTACACATAACAGTTCCAACTAACCCACTAGGCATTATATTATGATCTATAAGAAAAATGAATAATTCGTTCTATATAATCATGTGTTACTATACATATTTCACACGCTATTAATTTTTCTTGATCTTGTGTAGCTGATAAATATTTAATACAAACAATAATTCTATATCACGCGGAACAAAAGTTTTTGTCTCCAATCACTCTTATTATAGTCATCTCCTCTGGAAATTGAAGGATTTTATTGCAAAGGCAAAAATCATTGCAAAAAACAGGCAGAAACCAACCACCATAATACCAGCTATACCCAAGAAGTCATGTCTGTACCCGAATGCCACATCGAGTAACTCCTTTATAGGTAACTGGTGAACTCCATCAGATAGCTTCAAGAGTTTATCATCATCACCGTATTGCGAAACCAGGAGGCCATAAAGACTCCAGGCTATGGGATTGGCCCAATAGTACCATCTCCACCAAATGGGGATTCTCTGAAAGAGTAGAATCGGAACAAGTCATTGCAGGAAACTGAGCTATCAATGGAACATAAGAACAAGTTTTGACATTTATTATTTAATTCTTTGGCATAGATGTACTTCTTAGATACAGTTTACAAGAATAAGCAGTTCACATATATGCACAATAGATACTAGTTTTGTGGGTTTATTCGTGTTGTGGGTGTTCTTCTAGTAAGAGGACTGCTTGTCCACTATTCTTGTACCCTAATTTTTCTTCTTTTACTCTAATAGATCATATCATAGATTTCAGATCATGCAGAACTCTCTTTTATTACCTTGCGAGGAATCATAAAGCCACTGAAGAGGTTCCACAGCATATAGAAAGGAGCAGCAATAATAGAAGCCACGTTGTGATTTGGAGTGAGAGCCGTGGTCATCATTCCGTAGAAGGTGAAGTATAGCAAGGTAAAATACATAAATAATATGTACCAAACAAACTTCACAACGGTCCACTCGAATGCAGCCATGGAGTAGAAAACGGCGCAGTAAATAATTGACTGTGCAAATACATAAGGGAACTCTATGGCAACCTACACGTAAAAGACAACAATATTATGATTATCAGGGTGTTTGGCATTATGGAAATGGGAAGGAGGAAGAATCGTAATAAACCTGAGCAAATGCAAATGGTAAAGCTGAGTACATTCCAGCAGCTCTCTCTCTGTACGAAACAAATCTTTCAACAGAAACGACAGGTTGAACAGCAGTAGCATTAGTGATTCCAATAAACAGAACTGCTGCATACATAGATCCCATAGAATTGAATATATCCTGCTGGGTCTCCCTGTAAGTGGAAGAAAAAAAAAGTGTGAACAAAAATCTACTGGTACAGACAAGACATCTAGACAATGAGGACTAAGAAAATTAATATAATGAAGCATTTAAAAGTGCATTATGTTTTTTTTCTAAGTATATATAGAAATGAATTATGCAACGGCAACAAAAGAAGGGGAAACAAAAAGGCAGAGGAAAACCAGAAACGACTATCAGGCGTTTGAACAAGAATTCTTCAGACTTAAAGGGTCCATATAGAAGCAACGCACATGGAATAGATCAAAAGAGGGATCAAGTAATGATTAACTTCTAGTTGTATGTGATAATCCTTCCTACAACATCTCATGTTGTGGTTGTTGGATAACATTCAACCACATAAAGTACTGAGCTAAATAAATAAGAACACCCGAGCCACGTATGTCATAAAAATACCTTAAAATGGCCAATGATAGTAGAAGGATTTAGTGAATAATAAAAATTTAAGGAAATTAAGAGAATGAAGAATACCTTCTAGCTCCAAATCTCCAACAAATTGTCCCAAACATTAATGAGATAATGACAGTGTAAAAGAAACGAACTGCAGTATATTGTGGGTTTCGCCAATAAGACAAATTTTGCTTCCAAAGACAAGCGAGGAATTGTTCAGAAAATGACTGAGAATACTTGGTTGGGAAGTTCAGTTCTTTTGAGTTAGAACTGGGCTTGCTTAGGCTTTCAAAAAGCTCTTTGTTACGTCTGAAACAAATGAAGATGACAGTTAGATGAAGAGATAGTTGCATTTAAAAATCATGACTCAGCTACAATTCATCCAACACAGTTCATACTGGAATAAACTTGATCTTCGGTAAATTTCTGCAAAGTCCATCCCCAAGCGGCTCTCTTCAGTTGAAGAAGAAACATCAAGCATCCATGCAGCAGGATTATATCCAGGCCTGATCTTTTGCACCCCTTCAATCGCCTAGAACAAAGAAATTTTTTACGAGGGTAAGTTGACTGAGCATAGATTCAAGACCATACTGTTATTGGGCTTAAAGAGATGTAAGTGAATAATCTGACCTCAAAATACTTAATGAGCTCACAAGACCTTGGACCAAGAGGACCAGCATATATGAGTTCTCCTCCACGCTTCATAAACAAAAGCTGCAAAGACAGAAAAGAATATGAGATTGAGTAGGTGTTACAACTAAGGTCTCTCTCACTCTCTTCAAAAGTAGCTAAGGCTTGGGATTGTTTCCTGACATAGGGTAAACATACTACGCAGAAAATCCATTAGAACTTTTTACATGAAAGTAGCATATCAAATTCAGTTTCTTATTCAAAATAACAATAATAATAATAAAAAAGAGAGAGATTCATGTCAACATTATTAATAGTTAAGAAGCATATTTGTACCAGCATATGGAGAAGAGAACTAACCAAGTAAATTATAGAACGTGATAATAGATTGAGTGAATTACCTCATCGAAAGATTCAAATATGTCTATGCTAGGTTGATGGATTGTGCACACTATTGTTCGCCCAGTATTCACAATATTTCTTACAGTTCTCATCACAATGGCTGCAGCCCTTGCATCCAAACCTGATGTGGGTTCATCCATAAACACGATAGAAGGGTTGGCAACAAGCTCAACTGCTATAGTTAGTCTTTTTCTCTGTTCTGTTGACAAACCATCTACCCCAGGCAGACCAATCAATGCCCCACTCAATGGAGTGAGTTCCACAAGTTCCATCACCTCATCAACAAAAGCCTGTATTTCAAACCCATTTGCATTAGTATTATGCCAAGATGCACCAAAAAGGTAAAAGCATTAGATATACCTTTTGTGTTTCTGAGTCAACATCTACAGGTAAACGAAGCAAAGCAGAAAATAAAAGTGATTCCCGAATGGTCAAACCAGGGGAATGAATATCTGTCTGCTCACAGTAACCTGAAATTCTTGCAAATGTTTCTTGCCTTTTGGGATAACCAGATATAAGAATATCCCCTTCTATGTACCCTCCAGTTTTTCTACCAGCTAACACATCCATGAGAGTGGTTTTCCCAGCACCACTCACCCCAACCAATGCTGTAAGAACCCCAGGTCTAAATGCTCCAGTAACGTTAACCAACAGCTGCAATCTGTCTTCTGTAACTCCTTGTTGCTTCAATTCCTGCAGTGATACTTGGTTCAGAAAATTTGATAGTCAAAATGTTTCCTGAAGTAGATGGAATGAAAGAATGGTATTAAACTCACCAAAGGTACATCTACATAGTAATTGATATTGCTGAAAGCCATGGAAAGTGGTTGAAATGGTAGAACCATGCCTTTTTGCTTAAAACATTTTCCTGTCATGAATTTTATTTGAACTCAGTCTTAAGACATTTGTCTCAGATAAATTTTTGAAAGAACAATGTAGGACGAAAATAAACATAAATATTTTCAAACCATTCAAGGACCCTGAATGCTCTAAGTAGTGTCTAAGCTCAATAACAACATTTTCTCCTTTCCTTCTCCTTTCTCTCTCTTGCAACTCTTCCTTAGAGACTACAGCTTGTTGCCTTCCCAAAGCTGTGTATATGATGAAATGGATAAATTAGCCTGTCTCTTACAATATCTTATTTAGCTAGATATAATGCCAGAAAGGGAAATAACATTAGCAAACTTTTTCTTTAAAAGAGGTGGCTTACGGTTAAGGTAAGCTAGACAGATTGTGAACAGCATATTGAATAAAACTGTATATCCAAGCAAAGCACCAACACCAATCCAATACCAGTAGCCCTCCCTAAATAAACTGCGTGCTCTTAATAAGGCTTCACCTAATGAAGAGTTGGTATCATTTCCAGCCATCTGCGCAAATATGGGAGCAGAGAACCATATTCAGCAAAGATGCAAAATGCACTAGCAACTGTGTGTGTAGATATAGATAGCTTGAAGTAACTTCTTATATAATTTGCTTCAGCTTTATACGCAACATTGTTCAACAAAAATATTTAGAACATTTCTCTATTGTCGTCCAAATAATATAATATCACCTAAAAGATGTTCCTTTTTTTCTTTTACATGATAAGAAAGTTCATGAAAAGAAAAACAAAAATCAAACTGATTCATGTTCAATCACTGCTTGGTTTGATTTCAAACAAAGATGCATACATCCATGTCATGATTCACAAATAATTTAGCAATTGCAGACAGAGATAATATGGGGACAATACCTTATCCCAGGAGTGACCAAGGAATTCATTCACTGAAGCTGCATTTTGAGCATACATCAAAGGAGAAACCCAGAAACCCCATATCCACCAACTTGGAATGCGATCTGTCTCAATACAATAAGAATTAGAAATGAGCAATATAAAGGATCAATTGATCAAACAGGGAACATGTGTAGAGATTAAAAAGTTTTTATTTTTTACCTCTTGAGATTATGAATCCTCCAAGAGCCATTACAACCAACATAGCGAAAGATCCAAAGGTGTTTGCCACTATCATGTTTCGGCCCAAGGATCCCATAAGACGGAAGAGAGCAATAGACATTTGATGCAGAGAGAAATATAACAAAAACTGTCGCAAGAATCTGCATATTCAACAAATATAGTAACCATCCATCCAAGATCATCATTATAAAGCAGAAGTCCAAAAGAACATAAGGAATTACCTTGTGAATGCAGGATCATATCCAATCACATAATATGTGACTGCAACCCAAAATCCAGACTCCATAAGTGAGGTTGGAATACTCAGAACCCAAGAGGGAAGTGTATAGACCCAGCTTGGGTAGAAATGCAAGTCCCTATGCTTGTAAAGAACTGGAAGCTTGGCTACCAGCATTGATACCTCCGTGAACCCATTAAAAAGGATGATAACCATGGAAAAGTAAAGTGCTCCAAGATATAAGCCTCCGTCATCGATTTTATCATGATGCATTGTTGTCCGAAAAAAGACGCTCATTGTTATCAAAGCAACAAAAAGAAGCTGCAAATAGCAAATCGTACTTAAAGGTCAGGACCAAAAAATTGCATGAACTGTTCATCTTTCAGATGATTGGACGAAAACATGATGCTAAGCTTCTAACAAGTTGGATTGGGTTTATTGAGCATAGAAGCCTATGGTAACATAGCTATCATCAAAAGCACCTCAAACTGATATTTCTGGCATATATTTTATGTGGTACCAAATTATAACAGAAACCTCACCTGCACGAATTTGAAAACATATATAAATGAATTCCGCTTCATCAGCAACTTTTGCCAGTCAAAGCTTGTCTTGAGTAGCTCAAGCTTTCTCATTCCATAACGCGAGGTTGACAAGGCTGCTGGATGGTTATAGCGTCTATCAAATGGAACGCTTAATTCTTCAGACAAAATTTTTCCAGTTTGAAATGAAAGAAAAGCTTCAGAAAATTTTCCTGCTTGTACATAGCGGTAAGGAACGTCAGGATTGGCCCAGTACTGCTCTTGATCCTTCTTTGATGTTACCTGCATAGAAAAAATTTGAATCAAGATGCAGAAGTCAGGGGAGAGATTTGCATTTTAAGCGCTACACTACTTACTTCCTGCAAGAAATCAGCCACATTCTTTCGTTCAGGACACTTAAATCCCATGTATGAAAAGAAATCGATAGCAGCTTCACGAGGTCCCTGATAAACAATCTGGCCCTCACACAATAGAATGACATCATCAAACAACTCATAGGTCTCAGGAGCAGGTTGAAGCAGAGAAATAACAGTGGTTCCATCGAGTGCACAAGTTGAATGCTTAAGATATTTGATGATTTGATAAGTAGTTGAACTATCAAGCCCATTTGATATTTCATCCATGAACAGCACTCTTGCCGCACCTACTAGTAATTCACCTGGAAAATGTGTATACCCAGTGAGCAAATTGATTTTGTCTCCTGGTTCAAAGCATAAATATAAAACTTTAATGTATGTACCTGTAGTAAGCCGCTTTTTTTGGCCCCCCGAAATTCCCTTAAGCATTTCATCTCCCACCAATGTGTCAGCACATATATCCAACCCTAAAATCTTTGTCAAATCTGTTTTAGTACTTTAGGAGAGAGAAACCCAAAAAATGCGGATTCAAGAATAAAAAATGAGACAAAAGGAGATAGAATCTCTGGGGTTTTTTTTCTTTCTAATCATACACTACCATGCTCCAATGATTTACAAAGATCAACCAACATGTTAGTAAGTTCTAGACCTAAGCAAATCCAGCCTCTGAAAACCTCATAAAATAAGCCACAGACTTCAAATTTAAACATAACGTTGGACATCACTTGAATTTTTAGAGAAAATAAAATGCAATGCTGAAATTAAAAGTCTGTTTAGCGGTCACCACTTTTCGTAATCACGATTAGGATAGCCATGCATGGTTTGGAAAAATCCTAGAACAAAACCAATCAATGCAGGACTTTGTGCGTTTTATAAACTTGGAATTGAAATTGTTAACAGTTTGTGCTTGAAAATAACAGAGTTAACAGCAAGTAAGATGTAAAACCAAAAGAAATAAACTCATAGTATGCTGATGAATTAACTTTATATGGGATTTGACCTAGTCTACACTTCAGCTTAATGCTGTCCCACAATCATGCATCACTAGTGTCATTCAACCCTAGGTCCCTAGTTTGATATTGTAAATTTTGCGGAAAAACTGTGCTCATTCTTTTAAGTGATTAAGATCATCAAATTTTTTTAATTTAATGCCATGGAATTTAATCGAAGAGATAATGGCATCTAGAGTATACCTTCATGATGTACTCTACCACCAGACTTGTCTCCTGTCCCCCAAGAGCTAATGACTGGAAAAATAAATTATATCAGAAGTCAAGCAATACTTATGTCAATACATATGTCAAAATATGCATCGAAAAAGTGTTATGTACCTTCATAAATATATCAAGATCTTCGTCAGGTTTAATCCCGGCAATTTTTTCCCTTCTTGCAAGTTCCAACAACATATCTGTCACAAATATTTATGAATAACATCGACAAATGCTTAATCTATATACACAAAATTGTTATACCAATTCTTACCATATTTAAATCCAACACCTTGACAGCGGCCTGCAAACTCAAGAGTTTCCCTCACAGTCATTTCTGCTACGTGCCAATCCTGTTGACTGACATAAGCAGAAGTCCTTTGAGGAACAAACTCTTTAAAGCCGTGTCCATTATATGTGAGACTCCCTGACATCTTCAACGAGATTAAAAAGATATCAATGAATAAGAGGAAATAAGGAAGAGGAACACAAAAGAAACTCTACTATAACTTTCACACCCTCCTCGGTATTATGAAAAAATGGTGACATTAGCAAAGCCCACATTATGAAATTCTAACAAAAGACTTTAATTTTCATTTTTCTTCGCAATCATCATCATTCTGTATTTCTGTAAAAATATCAGAAATGCATGATGTGACCTTACCAATTGCCAAACTATTGATACACATGCAAGAAAAAACAGAAAACAAAGTACCTGCAAATCAGGTCCAAGCCGCCCAGCAAGAGCCAGAAGAAGTGTTGTCTTTCCAGAACTCGGAGGACCCAGTAACAGTGTCAATCTATAAGAAGACAAAAAAGCTAATTACACCCAATTAACCAACTGAGAATTCTAATACGTGTATTAACTCAGAGTTAGTACATACCTTGAAGGTTTTATAATCCCACTTATGCTGTCTAAAATCGTCAATTTGCTTCTATTTCCTCTGTATATTCGCAGTTTCCTTAATAAAGCCTAAATAAAATCCATCGTTTCTACGTTAGCAAATCAAAATTACAATAAAATCATAAAAATTGACCAAAAGAATGAACCTAAACAAAAATTGAGGATGTCAATTATTTAACCTCAGCCATGTTGGAAACAAAATTCGGAATCGTTGGCAGTGCTCTGCTTCCGACATGGACGAACGATTGGACCTTCAAATTCTGATACCGAACCTCAATCTTGGGGAACTCTAAATCTACCCTGCAAAATCCACCGTTTGAACAAAATTTTTAACTTAGAACGGAAAATTAACGAAACGGATGAAACACTAGTCAAAAGCCAGTAATTACGAAAAGTGGAATATAACACTCTATTTAGCAGCTGAGGAGCAGAGGAAACAAATATAATGCATAACCGTAAACTTCTACTCAATTTACTATAACCTTCTCATTAACCAAACAGAATATCTCAAATGTTAAAAGTCGAAGAGAATTTACGCGTCAAATCTGCGTCTCATCTGATGGAAGAACCGCTCAGGATCATCATCAACAGAATTGATCAATCTTTCAAGTAGGAGCTTCTGCTCCTGAGCTTCAAGCTCACTCACATCGATCTCCTTCGTCTCTCCAACAATGTCCTTGAAAATACCTCTACGAACACGCGAGTACGTCGGCAACCGCTCCAGCGCCGCCCACCGGAGTGCTTCTTCGTCATCTCCCTGCTCTTTAAACGACGCCGATCGTGCGAACACGTTCTCCGCCGAGTTCCACATCGGATCGAGAACTCCAAACTTTCTCAGCCACCGAGCAAATCGAAAGGAAAATCCAAGAAAATCAAAGAGAATTAGAGAGAACTAAGATGAGAAAGTAGGGTTCGAATGTGAGACTAGCATTGCTTGGTGAGAGATACTACTTCTAGTCCTCGATTGGGTGGTTGAGCTTCATCACAGCATTAATGGCGTTCTCTTCTCTCCTAAACCAGAGTCTCTACGTTTGTTGAGCTCTCTCTTTCTCTCTCTAATAGTTGCATGCTTAAAGTTGTATGACAGTTTTCGCATTTAATAGCCGCGGGAAGCAACAAACCGGGGAGGTGTTTTGGAGCGATGAACACTCGCGCGTCTATATAATTTTTTGTAAACTCGCGTGAAGTATATGACACGTGTCTTTTCTGAGAAAAAACTGTTTTGGCCTGAGGTGTTCTGGAGCGTTTGATGGAGTTTTGGAGGAGATGGGCGAGTGTGGCGTGGAAATTAAGCTGGACATTTTGAATAAAAACGGTTGGGAAGATTGATACCTATTTTTCACTTTTTTACTCTGTGGAAGTTAGAAACAGCGGGAGCTGATGAGAAATGTAGCTGGTTTGGCAATACAAGTCAAGACTTGGAGAGAAAGTTGGTTTAGAAATTACTTGCTAGCTTAAGTGAAGTAACAAGGTAAAAATTAAGTTCTAATCAACATAAAATTCAATTGATTTAGTAATTTTAGAATTTAAGACTAAATGGTGTATTACTTATTATGATCGAACGTGATTTAAGTTTAAATGATGTATACTCAAAGCATAATGAGAATAAATTCTTTACAGAGAAGAGTCATGCTCTTGAAACGCTCTAAAAAAAAATAGGCATAATTCCTCGATTTCAATTTGATAAAAAAAAAAAAGCACTAATACTCTAGTAGAGTGAATATCTTTCTCCCGTTATCTCCTCATCTTTCTATTTATAGGTTAAAGCTCTTTTCGATATTTTTAATTTCTAATAGCTTGTGAAAATTTCGACAGAATCGGTGAGATCAATATCCGCAACCGATGCAACATCTTATTCTTTTATGGTTTTGGTTGTTGGACTCTTCTCTGCTACAAAAGTTGGGAATCTTTAAACATAAGAAAAAAATTTATAGGGAGTAAGAATTAAGAAGACATTCAGATTAATTGAAAGGTTTGGTATTCACAAACACGAGAATTATTTCGCCTCAACATCGCATATGCAGTCTGAGACATATTATTTTTACATATTTGTTTAAATCAAGTATATCATTCTAACCATAAGTTTAACTAGTCATATTTGTATATATATTTAAGTTTAAATCAAGTATATTTATAATTATTGGTCTAACTAATTTATACTTCAATTAAGTCACAAGTTTCATCAAACGACTAGCAATTATAATATTAACGAAACATATATCTATTGTAAACCCTTGCTCTAAGCAATATAAAGGAAGAGGACTACCTTTGGGATGTTGAGTGGGGGCAGGGACGATGAAAATTGGTAAAAGAAAGGCTCGTTGGTGAAAGCCAAGATAGCTTAGAGCAAGCAATCTTCTAGAAACTCTTGTAACCAACTTAGCACCAGCTCAGCAAGTTAGTTATGCTAGCTGTAATTAGTTTAG
>WUAT03000001.1:490877-505781 GCA_010015005.3 Ulmus americana
TCTAGACAATAGATCTTTGGGTACTTGATCTTTTAACATGCTGGCAAGTTTAGGAGTAAGCAAAGCTCTGAGGGCATTGACTACAGCCTGATTTAAATGTGTTGAATTCTCATCATTACACAAATCACTAAGACGTGATATGGCCTAAGATGCTCAGATAGCATGCAAATTTTTTGCGATTTGTACACTAGCACCAACACCATGTGATTCTATTGCATCAGATTCCCCTGTAGTAGAGTCATATTGAAGTAGCAACAGCAAGATGTACCTAAAGTAAACCATTATAATGGGCAAGGCCAAGGACGTGAACAGTAGAAAACATATATTTAAAAGTGCATTTTCAAAGATATGCTAGGTTACAAAAACTGAGTATGAAGACATTCCTGTGCCAAACCTTACAACAGGTGCTAATTTCCAAGATATTTCAAATCTCTCCACATATAATATTGTCATGCATTTCTTACCTATGAGCCAGGCCTTTCTCTATATATGGTATGGACATTTGCTAAATGCAGCAGAAGTTATATGCCACTGAGTTTTACTTACTTGTTTCTGGAACCCATATCTAATGTAATTATTAGTCTCTACTAGGCTCTAACACTAGTTAATTTCCTATTGAGTGTTCGACATTATTACACTTAGAATGTTAAGCTAGATCAAGAATAGGCTTTCAGGAAATTCACTAACTTAACTACAAACACCAACACAAACAAAATAAAAGCCAAAAGTATTCAGACAAATTGATTAGATAGAGGACATTGAAAGGTAATACAGTCACTAACTCTAATTAAATATGGAGCAACAGCGTAGATAATATAGATAATGTAAGAAGAACTAAATAAGTTCACTAACCATAAAACCCCAGCCTTTATTAAGGCATCCTGCAATTCAGAGGACACAGAAACACGGGCAATAGTATGAAGGGTAGCATCAACTGTTGCAGGTACACACTCAAGTTCTATATAGTGGACAATGTCATCAACTAGTCCAGGATATTCAATCATTTCTATCTTGGCACCCTCAAATTGACTTAACACATAAAATGTTCGCATCACATTTGTAATAATTACTGCTGATGGTTTACTTGCAGGAATAATTGGTTGAACAGTGAGAAAGAAGAGTTGCAATAAGTTGAATCCCACCATCCCTCACAAGTTCTTCACCATTTAGCGAAGAAGATGCACACCTAAACAGTTAAAGTTCATCACATCTGTGTTAAAATTCAATCCGAACAAAATGAAACTTAAAAAATAAGAACTCAAAAAAAGTATTTTACGTTAGCCAAATAAGCTCAGAGGCAGCAACAAGGAGGGGTGCTCTATCTGAGGAAAGAAAATTGTTGTCATCCTTATCCACTGTAACTGCATTGAGCAACATAGGATAACCAGCATATTTAAATGGCTCCAGCAAATTTCCATATCGTCTGTACAAGATACACTGTCCTTTCAACAAAAGCAATAACCTCCAAGGTTGGGGACCTTGCAAACCTTGCATAGTGGCCTATAGCAATCATATTCAGATGTTTAGCAACCTTGTAACCAGGTAAAACTAGAACTTAACAAAAAATATATTGCTATATATGAAAGAGTTAAAACATGCAAATCATATTGTAAATATTTGGATCAGAAAATAATCTTTATCACTTTCAGTCTGTCACAGAAAATAATGTTTTATCACTTTTAGTCTGTCACAAAAAATATGCTTTCAATAGTTTCACACCCAAAAGGCAAGCGTGCACACACAAAAACACTAACATGTCTAGCATTAATGAAAATTTCAATTGATTAAATACAGGAAGGTAAATAGCATCAATTACATAGCAAGGATACGAAATAGCAATTGCATATCTCTTGCAAATCGAAAAAAGGAATTAGCAATTGGAGCATTCCTGACTTCCTAAAGATAAATTTAATTAAATGATTATTAGAGATCTTTTGCAAAATAAATTTAGATACGGCTTGTATTGCAGAACAGTTTTTACCTGCAAACGCTCATAAGCTTTCTGTACAGAAAGAAACTTATCCCTTCCTTCAGGATTTTTATCAGGATGGTACTTCATTGCAAGTTTCCTATATTGTCGCTTAAGTTTCTCTTCATCAATGTTCTCAATCTGCTTGGATATGCTAGATACACCACCCTCACCAATCTCCAAAGAATTCTTCTTATTGGCATCATCGCTAGAGACATCTTCCAAGGATATTTCTAATATTTTGCAAGCTTCTTCTTCAGATAGATCCATAGGCCTTCTTGTCAACTCTTCACGCCACATTACTAGAAGAGATTGCAGAAACTCAACATGCTCAACAATAGGCCAATTTGGAAACCGAATCTCATCACATAAGTTTCTTAAATAATAACGGTGACACCACATTTAATCTCTTAATTCTGGATACATTACTGGCGGCATAGGAGCATATTCATACAGAGCATGGCAATGCTGTGACAATTTTTGAGGAAAATCACCAAGATGCTGCAAGACCTGAGGGGAAGGGAAGAAGTTTCCAGTTAATAAGTACATGCTGTAATTAAATGAGCCAAACTGAAGGCCTTAATACAGTAAAGCATGCATATTATGATGTACCGAAGTACTTGCATCCTACAATTCTTAAGTACCTGACGAATAAGATTTTCGGCTCGCATTTTGTGAGTCCATATAATCTCCGGAGTATCAGAATCAGAAACCATTGCAGCGGCAAACACAGATGGACCACTACGCTCCAATACATACAACAAAGATTCAGGAAGAAGGCCGCCCAAGACACTTCGTTTTGCCAAAGGCAATGAAGACGACATAGCAGCTTCTTCACCACCATGAAATGCTTGATGGACATGAGTTACTGAGAAGAGCTGGGCAATTGAAAGGAGATTAGATCCAGGATATGCCAGGGCAAAGTAAAATGTACCCGTACTATACAAACGAATCATGGCCTTGGGATTTCTGGTAACAACAGCTTTCAGCAAAGCAGCAGCAGTCTCCACAATAATTGGTTCCCCAGAAAGCATAGCCTAAATTTATTTGGCCAAAAAGATATAAGAAAAAAATGCTATTATTTATCTTATCTTCATGTAAAGCAAAGATCATAACATTCACAAACATTTGATCAAGACATTACTTCAAACAGGTACACACTCATAGAGCCTACCTGACCAAACAAATTGGTTAGCATCATACACTATCAAACCTATTGATCACCTGTGCAATATGTGGAAGGCAACGTGGACTTGACAAAATCCGTTTTACTCTAGGAGTTGGAGTAACCATCTCTCCTGCATCATCTAAATCTGAATGTGCAGATACCATGCTATGCAATATGGACAATGCCGCTTCCCCAACCTGAATTCCAAATCCATGAATTAAATGCATCATCAAAATGTATAAGCAATTATCATGGTTCAAATAAAATAAGCACAATCCTAAAATAATGCAACCATGAATACTCGATAATGCAATTGATTGAAGCATTTAACAATGTGCCGAGAATGACAGTTTAGCATTAAAGACCAAATTTTTTGAGATGCAAACAAAATCCAACTGCTAATGGGATTGCAAGACAAATTTCGAACTATTAACACACACAAACACAAACACATTACAATAAGCATGTTCTGGAAAATATACTAGTATTATGTTTTTAGAGATCAATGAAAACCGCTTCAGGAAATCAAGCAATTGCTTTATATATGAGAGCTCCACCTGAACAGAAAACCAATAGCTCAGCCAATAATTCCACCTAATTCATTAATTTGATTAACAAAAAACATGAAAATTGCAACCGCAGCCCTTAACACATTTAGAGGAAATATAGTCATAAACCACAGCAAACACACTGGCAAATACGAAAAAAAATATAGCCTTAACTTCCTTGTGTAAGATAACAATACCTGAGTTGGAGTTAGGACAGGAACTCGAACAGCTAATGCCCAACGAAGTTCACGAATGTCCCGCAATCTCTTCCAGTCTAGCATCCCTGAAGCCCAGCATCGTGTTGTCCAATCTATAGACTTTTTTGACCAGAATCTTCTGATAGCATCCTTCTCTACAGGTCCGACTTGTTCTCCATCCTTCTCAATAAACATCCATTCCTTAAGTGGTTCCATGAAAGCAGTAGCAGCAATCAGATTAGATTGTAAAGGAATAGCAGTTCTTTCTGAAGCTTCGTGAACCACTGTCAGCAGATCAACAGCTAATACACAACCTCCAACCAAAACACAAGCCTCCACATTTGAAAGAACCTTCATTAAAGCCTGCATTTAAGGTTAATGGAAAGTATTCATTATTATTTTCATAATAAAGTTCAATCGAAACAAATGCATATATATAAACAGATCCAGTCATTCGCACAAAGATTTGACCACATCATATTTCAATAAATAGTAGCAAAATTACTAATGTAGCAATCAGTTTACTGTTGTCAACTCGCCTAAATAAAAAGGGAGCAACACAACACACAAACACAAGAAAAAGAGAGAGAGGTCAATCTAATATATGATAAGTTGATGCAATTTTCAGATGCTGTTCCTAATTATATGATTTGCTATTACAAATGATAAATAGAAAGCATATCAATCTTCAAAGAGAGGAATCAAAAGTCAGTCTGTTAAATTTAGATCAATCCTCATAATAAAATAAGGGCAACACATGTATCAATGGAACTTCTTATAAGCCAATGTTGGTTAACTGAAAAAGAAAAGCCAATATTAGCATTACCTTCAAGAGAAGAAGAAGGCGGTGTCTCAAAGCTCTATCATCTGTCCTATCCAAGAGAACTGTAATGTGAGCAGTGCCCTCAAAGGGACCTATCAATTTGTAATGTTGTTCATATACAATTGCCATTGCCCTTGCACAAAGCTCTCTAACAGAAGAGCCCCCTCCTCCTCCAAACCCATCCAACCTTCCCATATCACACCAATCATCGGATGCACCCATTTCATCAGGAACAGCGCCATCTACTGTAAGCCCTATGTCTGCATCACATAAGAACCGATGATAGAGTGCTCTATAAAAGGCAACTGGATCACGCAAAGGGAAATCCTGTGCCCTGCCACCGCTGCCACTCTCAAGCAGCAGACGAAGATAATATTGACCCACACAAACCTCTTTAGACAAGCTAGGATACCTAACAGAGAACTCAGGGTAGTTCCAAGATATTTGTGCCACACTTTCTTGCCCACTCATAGTCTCCCTTGTAGCACCTCCAGGGACAATATCTTCAGTGCGCTCCTTCTCAACATCTAGTTTATGAACCTCAGCCTGCAACACCTCCCTCAATTCTTGACGTGTACGCTCATTCCAGATCAAATCTGCACGATTATGATCAAGACTAAAAGCTCGCCAGAATTCAGGCCAATTAAGAAGTAGCCTTCCAGACCCCACAGGGGTATTCTCTACAACAACCTGAGCAGGAGCTGGAAGCCCTGTATTCTGGAAACCAACCATATTAGCATCAGAATCAGTTGAAACAGAAGTATTTAATTCTGACGTCTCATGTGTATTAGTAGACGGAGAAACAACCGAATGGCTCCATTGTGGAACCCCTATAGATGGTATGTCACCATTCAAATTTTCACCAGCTTGAGCAACTGAAGGTTGGATAGTTGAAGCCTGTCCATAACTTGGATCTGGAGCTGACTTTTGATAGTTATCTGAACCTTTAAAACCAGATGCACTAGCCTGACTTGCTGGGTCACCAACTTCATAAGTATTCACAGAAGGTTGTGAATGCTCTTGAGATGTTGTTCCCCTCCCTGGACGAGCTTTCCTCTGTTGGAGTAGACGCCTCTTTCTTCTACTGGTCAAAGATCCTTCTTCAACAGCATCTCCTGATTGGACTCCATCACTACGTGTGTGCAAGTAAGCAACTAGCCCTGGAGGAAGAACTCTAGACAATAAATCTAGGGCTGGTTGATAGGAATCTGCCCAAAGAGCAACAAGCTGCCGACTGACCTCACGACGTTCGCCAGCAGGAAGATAAAATGCATGCAATAAATGCCTAAGCAAAGCACCATCACGCAATGCAGCATCCCTCATGGACTCTGCTGCAATTGCATCCTCTTCTGCAATAGTCCGCATAATCACAGCGACAGTTTCTCTGACACTTTCAGCAGGATGTCCAAACAATGCAAACAAGCGACGCTTCAAACCAGCCACTTGGCGTAACAATTCAACAAAAACTGTGTATTGAGTAGTCTCACCATGGGGATCACATATCATTGCTTCAAGAACTTCAACAACAGCCATTGATAGTAAAGGAGATACAGACATTGGCTTCAATCTGTTCACAAGAATGATAGCATAACCATGTTGAGCAAACAACACCGATTTAGTGTGCATGACTGTAGCATGCTGCTCTCCTTTGGAGTCTGTTAGCAGACTGGTATCCCCAGGACCACCACCAATAAGGACTGCAATAAGCCCAGCAGCTTCAGCGGCAACACCCTCGGAACCATTTCTGAGTAAACCCATAATTCTTCCAACAGCAGCAGGAAAAGACATTACATGTGAAGCTGCACTTCTTGAAGCTAGTAATCTACGTAAACATGCAATGAAACCCATCACTGTAGCAGCTGCTTTAGGTGAAGGAGAAGGCAGTGGAGGGGCCTCTGGAGGAGAATTTGGCGTAGCTGGGAGCATTGTTATTAAGGCCATTAGTGTCACCTCGGGTACTTCAACATTAGGAAGAACACCACTATATGGTATACAAGCATTAAACTCCCTAATTCTACGCCATAGTTTAGCTCTTGATCCAGGAATATTACCACCTTCAGCAACTGCATCCTTAGCAGCTGCTGCTAGGTGTTTCAAATGCATGGTTGCACTCTCCATATCCGCCCCAGGACCTTGTTTCCCAAATTGCAAATGAACTCTCCCACAAGGTGGGTCAATACGATGACCAGGCATTGTCAGTCTTGGTAACACTGGTACTGCACATTGGCCCTGCATTAATTCAACCCAGAAATAAATCACGGTGCAAATGAAATTATGGTAAACATCAGGGTTGAAGTAACAAGTTTATTTTTGAGGGCAAAACATATCAATATAAGGAGAAAACACATCTACCTACTTCTGTTTGCAACACATCCCGAACCGCTGCAAGTAAGTTATCACGAGACGTGCTTGCATAAACCTATATCGCAGGTAATACACATCAGAAACTTGTCTTGGAATCATTCGTTTGAAAAAACAGAAACGCAACTCAAATAGACCAGGAGAAAAAATTAGGCAAATAAATCCTCACATGGATAGGGCATCCGTCGTTAAATTCAATTGCAAACATCTGGGGTTCCTCAGCAAACCGAATGAGGGAGCTTACTGCAGATAAAGGCCGAACAATAACAGCCTGCACGCATCTAGTGAAAATTCTCAACATTTGATAGAACTAGCATAAATAATATCATATATACCAAAAGACGATATCTCAATTCTCATATAATTCTCTACACATACTACCAACTACTTCTACTTCTCTTAAGCCAAAAAAAACTACTACTCTCAATAGAATAACCTTACAACTCCATCTCACCTTCAAACAAAAATGGAGGGTTGAAAGAAAGGCCATCTTTTTACTTGTTCGATAAGACAATAATAACCATGAAAAATTTCAGGTGGAAACCTCTAAAAATAATATTGGTATTCGAAATGGGATTCCTTGTAACATATTTCTCTAAGATAACATATGTCAATCCAGTTCATTGCAGCCCTGTGACCAACCCAATTTGAGCTAAATTCTTAAAGTAGGCATCACAAACATAAGCCTCCTTAATGCAAGAATAGTGTCCTTACCTATGGAAACTCTCTATTTTTCAATATAAACAACTTAGGCATCTACCAAAAGCCTACAATATAAGCTTGAATGAATTCATCATCTTACTTCATAGTTATCTGGACGCCTCTCAACAAGAGAAACTTTTGTGAGAATAAGTTGACGAGACACAGCATCACCGTGCTCCCCAAGTCCTCCTTTTGGGCCAACACCTAAACTCAATCCAGTAACATTCATAGTTCCATGAGCAGCGGACCTCAATCTTGTAACCAGCCAGCCCCCACAAGGGGTTTCTTCTGCTCCAACTGCCTCTTTTGCTGTATTTACAATTAACAAACAAGAAGAATGAATAAATGTGACATGGAAAGCACACAAGGAGGAATATTCTGCAGAGTGAATAAAAGTTCAAAACACCGAACCCCTTCGTTTTATATATTCTGCTGCTGTTAAAGATTGAGTAGTATCCACAGATATTGACAAACCAACCATGGATTTTGCTGTTTTAGTCTGCACAAGAAATGCTCTATATAAGTATTGTTCCAAGTCCAACTGGCATACTCAAACAACCCACAGGGTGGAACTTGGAAGTTCTCCACACAGGAGCCATTTGCAAACCTTATAAAAAATCCCAGAAAGTATCTATACTAGATATACATTAAACTTAAAGAGTTAAGATATCAACCATACCAAAGTTGCAACAATGGCCGAATTTGTAGTCCCAGAAGCAGCTCGAAAGGCTTTTGTTTTTCTCCCATATAAAGGGCAAAGGATAAAACCGCCAGGCTCTGTATTTCTCTTTCCATAAGCATCAGAAAGGAAAACAATGGCAGGAGTATCCATGTCTCTAAAATCTAAGCACCAGCGAAGGTCTCCATTTTTCAAGTCAATAAGTTCAACCCCTACATAAGAAACTTTTAATTTCTGCATAAACCAGCAATTATTAGATCAAATTAGCATAGTCATTTTAATGGACATATAAGTTCAACATGCTAAATAGTAAAATGAAATTCTAAAACAGATATGCAGCAAGTTGGTGTATAGTAACAACACCAAAAATAGATCAATAGTAGAATTCTATAAACTCTTATGAAGTGACATCAACTAAGTATCCAATACATGAAAAATCAGGGTAAATCTGATCAGTCAACAATACATGCAGAGCCTCGAGTCTTAAAAGTTACAAAAGAAGAGCCACGCTTTTTTTCTAATTTTTTTCTTTGTTATAGGCTTTAACAAATAACAGTTGAGTAACAAATTTAAAAGAAAAAGAAAAGCACAATGACATAATGGGTTGATGATAGTCTGCCCTCAATGATTGTACAAGGAGTTACTACATTCATAATTATCTTGTGCCCATTTACCAAAGGTTTCTTCAGCAAGAGAAATAAATGTCCATCCAATATTCTAAATATTTAAAAGAGACAAAGAGAATCTAAATAAAAAAGAGTAAACCTCCACATCATAAAGAAAAGGAAAAAGGTAGATAAATTCTCCTGCAGTTTGAAATGTTTCCAGGAATATCCCAGTGAATTGGAATATATGAGATAAATCATTTGGATTTGAATTTATTTTGCAAGTCCCCTCTCACTAAAGTAACCAAGATAACCTCATAGTTTAGTTCTTGTATTCATATTCTTACAGCGTAACACACGAACTATGAGAAAATTTTGGTCTAACATCTAAATTTTGATCAACAACTATTAGAGGAACACGTTTGATAAAATTTTCAAATCTAAAAAAATTTACATGATATATATACATAAAAATAAGACTTTCTTGAAGAAAAATACGAGGAATATTATTGATTATTTACCTAAATGGCTAAATAAAATAACTTCGAATTTTCTTGTTTCTTTTTTCAAATCCAGATCCTCCAAGATACAAATATATATATACATATAAAGGGGGGCATACGAGTTTTTGTAGATTGGATTCTTCCAAGGAAAAAGTGCATATGCCACTACTAACAAGCAAAGAGTAATTCGCAAGGGAAAATTGTCTATGTTTGTCTCACTCATCTATAATTCATACAATTAATCATTGTGATAAAGATATATCTCTTAGCTCAGTATAATTGTTAACTAACATGCTACTTCAAGATTAACAAATGTATTCCAAAAACAATGGGAAAACAGAAAAGTATCCTAATATGAATATCCTTTCAAAAACTGTACTCTACTGTCAAATACCTTGGTTTCCTATCAGAAAATCACTTTGCACACACAATAACTTAAAATGTATAGGAATGACTTACTAAAGGAACCCATTCTGAATTTCGCCGCCGCAGGTGAAGCACCTGGAACTCCGCCACAGTGGTCAACCTATTCCACCTAATTCTATGCAACTCCGTCAATATACTAGCTCTATACCTCGACGAGAACTTCATAGCCTTGAATTTACCACGGCCATCAGTCCGGACATTCAAATTGAACTCATTGGAGCTTTCGTCCCGCCCAATAATCGGCGTGGAGCCCTCAAAATCACTGGCAACATCGTAGGAATTGGTGACGGCCAACGTCGACGGGTCTAAGGTGATAATAGTCACATTTGATATACAGAGAATTCGCTTGTAGCGGCCACGCCACGAGTGCTTGACGACCAAGTACCGCGCCAAGTACTCCAGCTCTTCGAGCGGGGCGGGACTGGAATTGGAAGAGGGATTAGAGCTTTCCGGCATGTTGTGGCGGCGATCAGAAGCGTGGCGTCTCACGGACTCGAATTGAGGGAGATAATGGAGGGTATGAGCACGAGGCACATTGTTATTTCGAAGAAAATTCCAGAGTCCCCCGCCGGCTTGAGCCGATGAAGCCGCCGCCGGTCTACGGTGAGACCGAGACTGATTCGCCCCCAGTTCTGACGGTTAATTACGAATTTACCAACATCAATTTTTTTCAATCGATCAAACCCTAACTAAACCGAAATCAATCATCTGAAACCAATAAAAAAGAATCGAGTATCCAACAGAATTACGGATTTCGAATCTGCGTGTTTGGTTGACGAGAAAATAACGGAAAGTTGAAGATCTTAGAAGAAAATTGGATCGAATTGCTGAGAATTTGATTGAGAAAGAGATATTTGCGAAAATCGAATTGGAAGAGGTTGGAGAAAGAGAGAAAAGAGAGAACAGGTAGGCGAAGAAGAAGAGAAAGGGGTTTGCTTCGCTGGTGTGAGGTAAAGCACTGTCAAACCGATCGTAAAGCCTGTTTGGGCCTTTTCTGTTAAATATGCCAAAAATGGTCACGCGCTAGGGACCTTCGTCAGATGAGGATTTGAGGACGACAACCGTTGATTTGGGCCTTCTTGGGCCGACGCTGGGGTTGCAAGGTTACCCTTTGATGAAGAGAAAATTAGACCCCGTGGCACTTCTTAAACTTGTGGACATTAAGATTGTAAATTCGGTAAATCGTTTTTTAAAAATTATTTATCGTAAAACAACGGATGAATAGAAATCTTTTTAAAAATTTGTCTTTTGTATTTTATGAAATATAAGATTTACTTAATTATTTTAAATCAAAATTATAAAACGTGTATTGAAAAATATGATTTCTAAATTTTTATAATATAAAAAAATATAATTATAATGAATATTTAATAATAAAAACAATAATAATATAATTAAATTTATAAAATTTAATAGTTCAGAAATGATGTCACAAATTGAATAAATTAAGATCCATTTTGCCAAGAATAAATTCTAGGAAACCAAACAATTTGTTTCTTAAAACAATGAATCTTTTTTTAAGTAAAAGCTAGAAAGTCATCTTTTTTGCTTTAATAAGTGAAAGGAATGAGCGGAAAAGAGAAAAGTGGACATGTTCATTGTTTATTTGTTTTAGAATATAATTACAAAAAAAAAAAAAACCTTCTAGGTTCATTGTGGAAACAAAACAAACTCGAAAGGATTTTGAATCGAACGAGGCTATGAGAGTTAGAGAGAGTTCAAATGAAAGAGTGATTTAGATAATAATTATCTTCCTTTGTATTCAAATCAAAATCACAAGCAGATCTCAACAAAATATTATTATTATTTCTTATATCTCTTTCTACACTTATAATTATTTTTTATAATTATTTCTTATATCTTTTTCTAAACTTGCAAACTAACCTCACTCTTTTCTGCAACTCTTTTCAATCTCCCTTAATCCTTCCTATCTCTCTTTCTAAGATTGCAAACGACATCAACAACCCATTACTACCATCATCGACGGTGTCCTTGTGTAAGACTAGAAGGAAAGAGACAATTTCAAATCGTATGAGATGCGATTCTAGCAAAACGGACTGATCAAGGTCGTAAAACACATGAGTTGAACCAAAAATAACTCAAGTGTGCAATTTGAATCGTTTAAGGGTAAAACTAAGTTGAATTGTATGATTTGAATTGTAAAATGTATATTTTTGAAACCACTTATTTGAATTGTTTGATTTCTTATTTTGAGTCAAGAAATCACTGATTTCGTTGCTTGGAATAATTTTATAGTATAGCATTCTCATTGTTACTAACGAATTGCTAAATTGTGAGATTGTACTTGCTGAGTTTTAGCTCATGACGTATGTTCATATTGTAGAAAACTGTGGTAAGCAACCAGATGTCTGATTTCATGGATTGGATTGGGAATTGAAGTTGTGCAGTGGTTATGGATAGATGCTATGGGAATCTGCCACGCGAAAACTATTTTAAATTTCTGCATTTTATTTTTGAAAACTTGATAGTATTAAAGTTTCTACAGCAAGTTTTATTATGATCGTTATGTATAAAGCTTTGTAAACCCTAATCGTGTGAGTCCTTTTTGAGGCCTAAATGCTTTTAAAGTCTTTACTATTATTTGGTTACTTTTAGAAACTTAACAGTTTAAATTTATGGTTATGAAAAATGAATGTTTTGAAAGAAGTAATTTAAAAAAAAAAAATGTTTCCAAAATTTTCATTCAAATTTTAAAATGTTTTAAAAAGATGACATCATATTCAAAAGAACGACGTCAATATTACGTGGACGTTACAACTTTGTATTTAAAGAAAGGGGAGTTGGTGTCAGTCCACCCCCTCATCCACACCATTATGGGGATCCTTCAAACATTCGGGGTAAGGATGAAGACGTTTGTGTTGAGGATGAGATCCGAACAACCCCACCCCCCAACTGGTGATTCATTGGTGGAGTTCAAAAAGAGGTTTATAGGCCATCTCGATGATTTTAGGAGACATGTCGATGACCACTTTATAGGCCATGTCGATGAAAGATTCAATGTTACGAAGAATATTTACCACTCTGTTTCGGTCAAATTAGATATGGTGATGCAAGGTATTAAGAGGGCTAGGTGTTACGGTAAAAAAATCTCACTACTAAGATGGGCCTTGAAATCAAGCCCATTGGACTAGCCTTGTACGAAAATTTTCCATTCGAATCATTTCAGTACATAATTCTACTATTAATATGAACGAAATAGGAGTAACAACCCGTTTATAATGAATTATGGCTCAGCTAGAGTTGAACGGGCTTGGTCATAATCTCTGCATAGAATATCTTTGGAATTTAGAGAGTCATCTTCCAAGATATTCTCAATTGCTTTGACTTACTCAATGATCGTTCAACCACACGAGCGGGGATCCCGGGTTGTTTCCGAAATAAGTGGAGCACAAACTGGAACTTCAATGGGAACTCCCAAAACCCTATTAAAAGGTGCAAAAAGTGATTCAAAGGACATACGATTCTAATCAGATCATATTTTTTTACATCAATGCTCTCAAGAACTCGAGTCTCGACCTTACACCGTCACTCGTCCACCATACTCTGACCATCCATACTCCAACCACCATTTATACTTGCGTCCATACTCTGATCATAATCCATTTCAAACTGAATTACTTATCATTTCAATCTAAATTGGTACAAGAATTCCATTATTACGTTAATTATTTACTTTCATTGCATTTCGTTCATGAACTAACTTGGGCGTCGGAGTGACATTGGCTGTTTGGAGTTTCGAGCGAGGGTATTGATCAGATATTCGTACGGATTCTTGAGTTGCTTGGCGTTTGTTCATTGACGTGTGCTTCAATATGGTGCTGATATTGTGTGCATATTTCATTATTCTCTTGTTCTAGTTGACGGAGTCGTTCGCTCATCTAGTTCATCAGAGTTTCCATTTGAGAATCGTGGTTTGGTGTTTCTGAAATTTCTGCCATTTTTAGGTTAATCCACTCGTTTGATTTGGCTCAAATTGATTGTCGGGCCCCACGGAGGGCACCAAATTGTAGAGGCTTAAATCTACAATTGAATTTGTTAGGGAACTAGCAACCTGTGAACCAAAAACAAGAAAAAGAATAAGTGAGACAACCTTGACATCGAGGTGACCAACATTCAAGCGAATGGTGCAGGGAATCATCCAGTTAATGATCAAGCTAATCATAACCAAGAAGAACCAATTGCACTATCAGCAAATGTAGTGCAATCTTCCGGAGGTATCACACAACCAAACGCCATCAGCATTCCATTCCCATTAAACACGCATGAGGCAGAACTGCAACATAGACTCAATGAAATGGAATACCTAATTCAAAGGATCCCAAGAATGTCCCACCAATAAAGAAAAGCTCCGCCAAATCATATGAAGATTCCCTTTTCACTAATAACATTGCTCTAGAAAAGATACATCGTAAGTTCAATTTTCCAAACATGAAGATGTACGACGGGACATTTGATCTGGACAATCATATCGAGCAATACAAATAGCATATGTTTATGACGGCCATCCCAAGGAATCTAATGGAGGTGTGCATGTGCAAAGGGTTTGGTTCGAGTCTGATCAGACTAGTATAATAGTGGTACATCGACCTCTCTAATAACTCAATCTGTTCGTTCACTTAGTTGATAGACACTTTTATCAAGTAGTTCGCCAATAGCATGAAACCCGAACGGGATTCACAACACCTAAACACCATCAGACATGGAAGCAGAGAATCCCTGAAAGAATACATCACACGGTTCAATAAGGAAAATGTATCAATATCTAACCCTAATATTGAGACTGTTATAAATGCTTTCAAGAACGGACTACACTATGACTTAGATTTGTGCAAGGAACTCACCAAGTTCCCCTACAAAAACTTCGAAGACATATTAGCCAAAGCTTAGGCTAAGATTAGGTGG
>WUAT03000001.1:524406-536658 GCA_010015005.3 Ulmus americana
ATATGTAATGAATGTAAAACAAGGGTATAAATGTTTTGATGCCTCATTTTAGGGGCATTCCTGTAGTTCCCCCTTGAAGCCCAATTGTTAGGTTTTTGTATTATATATTTAGGTTTACTACCATTTTTTCTTCTTCAAATATTAAATGTGTAATTTATTCTTGCCAGTTGTAAATTACGATTGATTTATGATAGTTGCAACCCAGGTATCATAGCAATCCAACGCAGAGATTTCTGTATAATCCAGTAATGTTTATCAATGCAAATGATATAATTTTTAACAAAGTGTTGAATCAAAAGGTATACAAATGTGAATGATCATACAAAAAATTGGCATTTCATGTGCTAAAGTTTAATTAGCAATGTTTTGCAGTGTGGTGGAAAGTACAAAGGAGTACATATGCAGAGCTGTAATTACAGTGGTCGATCATCTTGGATGTGTCTCTGATAATCTAAATTCCCTCATTTCTGAAAATAAAGCATTTTCGGATGCTGAGCTTCGAATCAACATCCTCAAACAAGTATAATTTCTTCATCTTTCACTTGTAAATATACATATTATAATCTCTACAACTGATTGGTGAACTCTTAACTTTTGTTTGTTTGGATGCTCAGAAACTTCTCTTGTCTGAACAATACACTCACAAGCTGGCTCTAACAAGATATCAATGGAATGCCATTAAACCAAGATATAATCCGCGCTATTTATCTGCACGTAAGATTTATATATTTCTCTATTCTGTTGTTTCTTTCTCATTCCTTGCCCTACTAGCTAATTCCTCTGTCTTCTATTTCAGCTATGAAAGATGCTGAGAAATCAGATGATGATGGACGGTGAGACTTTTCATTTTTTTGTATATACACACACACAAATATATATAATATAGATAAACAATAGGGTGTTTTAGTTATAAAATATATAATTTGCTTTGAGTTTTTCTTGATATGTAATGACTTGGAACCATGTAGGGATTTTAGAAAAGTAAGCTCTAAGAAAGTTATTGAGAAGAACGTTGCGTTTGAAAGAGAGGAAGACATGCCACTTTTTGTATATACATACTCTCGCAAGCCTGCAGCTCTATCCAAGGAGGAAGCTAAATCATCTTTAGGTAATTTATATATGCTATATTTGAATAAATTTCTATATAATATATATATGAATGAACATAACACTTCTGCCATTATCATTTTCCTTACATGAATTTTTACAGTGTTGCCTGTTCGCGATGGCTTCTCAATTCTCTCCAAAGCTCCAAATCCTGCATTTCATTTCCAGGTAATTAAGTTGGCATTTGCGCGACACTTGTAGAGTAGAAAACAATGTTAACAAGTTATTATCAGTCTAACATGGTATGGTATCAGAGCAATCCGCGTGTATCTAATTTGCAGGAGATCACGAGGAAGAACAGGCGCAGCAGGAAATCTCTGCACGGCAGTGACATAATGTCACTCATTCGACGAACAAGAAGAACAGCCTGAAGACTTTTCAGTTTCTCTATATGGATTCCATGTACTTTATTGATTTCTCTGCGTTTCAAGTCCTGTTTTATATTCAGGATTGAATGATATTGAAACGTATTAGAATATAATATTATTGTTGTCCCCCTTCTCTAATAACTTAAACTTTTGGGATAGATTAGTAAACTAAGATAGTATCATAGTAGATGGTATTGAGTTTGAATCCCTGCAACTGATTGGCCCATGTTGACACTTTGTTTGGTCTAGGCCTATACATGAGGGGGAATACTATAATATAATACTATTGTTGGCGCGCCTCTTAATAGTTTAAACTTTTGGGATGGATTGGTAAACTAATAAAATGATTATTACTTTGAGAGCGAGGGAGTGAGATAGATTTTTGAAAGAAAAACAGAATTATGTTAGTCACGTCTTGGTGTTCATAAGTCAGAACACACCTCTCATATGTATCTAACTCAATGCTTAAAGCCACTCGGACTTCTCTATCATACACAGCATAGGAAGGAATCCATGTACAAGGATCTCGATATGTACAAAAGACAAGCTCCATAACGATCTAAAATCTTTTCTTTTTTTTCCTCTATCTAATCTGCCTTTCTCTCCTTGAATTTCTTCTCTCTTTGTCCATTTCATCCACCGAATCAATGGCGAGCTGTTGGACTTCTTAGAGTGAAGTGTTCAAGCTTCTCTAAATACGAAACTCTTTTCGTGTTGATGTTTGCAGGTTTCCTCAGTAGCTTCTGATCATGTACCTCTTTAAAGTGGCTCTCTTTGTTTCCCTTCAAATCATGCTTCTTAAGATCATCAGCCTCTTCCTTAGCTAAACTCCAACCCATGAAATCCGAAAGTGTAGTCTTCGAACTTGGTGAATCTGTAGAATATAACTTTTCAACTTCTTTCTCAGTGGTTTGGGACTTTGCCATAGGTGAAGAGGCAAGTGAAAACCGGCCTTTAGATTTTTCCACCGATGGGGTTGTTTGTGTGATAGAATCAGCATAAAGGACATCTTCAATCCTTGACATGACTGTTGAAGCCAAGCTTTCTATCACCCTTGAATAGCTCTCTAAAATAGCAAATCCAACATCCTGAGGATAAGGAAAGAAGAAAAGTACTTAGATTTTGAAAGTAGAAAGAACCGTGAAGATTTCTTACGCAACAAGAAATTCCAACAAGTTCTTACCTTATTGTATTGGATTTTACTTATGTCAAGTGAAGATTGAGAAATTCCCGGAAAACGCTGTTTGAGTAGAAGCAAAATGGTTTCAGCTCGCTCTTCAAATAGTTCTCTCTTTTCCAAGCTTACACCCGAACCCCATGAAGACTTTCCGTCCTTACTGTGCATCTTCCTCCGCCAGATAATTACTGAGGCCTCAATTCTGTTCTTAAGGTCAAGGACTTTGTGCTCTGTGGACAAGTCCATAGCTGAGAGAAATTGCTCAGGATCAAAGTAGTCATCCGTTATGCTTTTGTAGATCAAATCTCCGAGGCAATATCTACCATTCTACACGAAGAGAAATCGAAACAATGAGCAACTCAATTATGTTTTTAGGCCTAGTTTGGACAGCAAGATGAAGTGGGAACGCTCATCCAATCTCACTTATATTCTGCGATCCAAACTAGTCCTTAAGGTTACCAAACAACGGTTTAGCTTATTGAGGAATTGAATAAGATATTAGAAAATTTTACCTTTGGAAGCGATTCAATGTAGTTTTCAGGTATCTCCATTTCTGATAGAACTTGAGCATTGATTGCCATGGCTGCTTTTAGTACTTGGTTAACAGAATCCTTCTGAAAATGCATCCATTTCCGACACACTTCTGACAGGCCTTCCGGGGGAACTTTAACAGTTGGTAGCCACCATTTGTCATCCTTTCTTTGGAAATTAGCTCTCTCAGATTCATCAGCATCTTTTGACATATACCAAAACTCATTCTGGGCTCCAAAGCTGTCCAAATAGCCCTGTTTAACACAAATTTGTCAGCAAAAAGTATATCAATCTAGATAATTCAATACAAATTCTCATTATAAATTAGAATGCAGGAGAATATATCTTACAATGAGCATAGCATCCAGCTTGCGCAAGGCCGGTATGTTCATGTGCAGATCATCCCTTTGCCTTGTCACCATGATCTATCATTCAAAAAATTTACATCTTGGTAAGAAACCAAAAAAAAAAAGAGAAAAAATAAACAAGAGATAGAATTATCACCTCCATGTTAATTCCATCCTTTGATTTCTGCTGTGAGGGAACAAATTCAACAATGTGATCTGTCACGGACAAAAGCCAGTCGATTTCTTTCTTCCACCTTATTTTCCTTTCTGCAGCCATGGGCTCTAGCTTCCTTTGTTCTCCGAAAACAGATGCTGTATCGAACAAATCAGAATTGTTATGATTTTGCATGTAGAATAATTGGTCTTCAAAGATATTTTAGATTTTTAATTTTCTCAAGAAACAAACACAAATATGTTTCACCTGCAAGATTGGTAATGGCATTGGACAAAGCCAAAGCTGAAGAAACACCCTTTCCACCACCTGACATATCTTCACCCAAGAGTAGCTTAGAAAACTTTTCCTTCATCAGTTCAATATCTGAAACAAGGAACAAACAAAAACAATTCCTTGTTATTTTCTTGTATAATAGTCATTTGGAAGGCAAAGAATAACCTTCTATTTCATCCTCATACAATTTATAAGCCTTATTTGAAACTTGGGATTGGATGGTATTTGGAAGAATTGGTAACAAGCCTGGTTTGATACACAATATTGACTTATTTTGAAAAAATATGTGACAATCCTTTTCAATGTCATCCAATATCTTGTACCAAAAGGAAACCAATGATCTTATATATGGCTTGTATATTACCGGTGGCAATGAGTGTAGTAACTCACGATCTTATATAGGCTTGTATATTCTTGATGTGGGATTATTTAAGCCAACCACGTGGCGGGGATAGCCTAGCTCTAATACCATCTTAAGAAGAATCTATGGGTTTTCAACTTAAAATCAATTGGCAGTGAGTGTATATGACTGGTATTCCTGATGTGTGATAATCTCAACAATCTAAAAATTGGATACAAACCTATTTTGATACAAAATATTGACTTGTTTTAGAATAAATTAATACATGAAACAAATGTGACAATCCTTTTCAATGTCATATCTGAATATCTCAAACCAATATGAAAATTTGTATTAAAGATTAGCTTACCTTGAATAGTTGCAGTCTTGTTCTTAAGAATATCCAAGCAAGAAACAGGGCCCTTGTCATCTCTAAGAGGACTTCCTATGATCAAATGCTGCACCGGGCGATCTCCTTGAAGCCGCGGTCCAGGGCTTCTAGACTGAACCTTAAAATCATCTTCTTCTCCTCCTCCATCACACCCATTTTCCACCACCCAACTCTGACTCTGCCTTCCTGAAATCTCAAACATTTTTCTTATCTGAAATGACTTTAACTTCTGTATGCTTTCTTGTCGTGAAAATGCCCGAACCATTGTGAATTCGAGCCCCTCCCCAAAAAATAGTTCCTAGGAACTAAACACAATCCTTTTTTTCTCCACAACCAAACAGATTAGAGAAAATAACCCCCTCAAGCAAATGAGAGGCTTGAGAAAGGTAAGAAAGAAAGAAAGAGAGTTGGTTTTGATGAATAGAAGAAGAGAAGAAGAGAAAAGGTTTGAGAAACAAAACGTGGGAGCATCAAAGGTTAGCTAAGTATAAACAGAAAACAGAAAGGAAATTAATACTAAATTTGTAGAGTTTGTTTATTTTATGAGTGGTTGGGAGGTCAATGGTGGACAAAAAAACCCGGGAAAGCGTACAAACACATCTAACATGAACATCTATTATCAGAAGTTTTTTTTATTTTATTTTACGTTTTACTTTTATTGTATTGTAACTTGGTAAGAATAAAAGGTGTTGGTTTAGAAAATGATCACTAGTTTGAGAAAAGTTTGGAATATGCTCTTTCTTAATTTAATTTGCACAACAGATAATTACAATTATATATATAGTATATTTCGGGTTTATCATTTTTATCCTTTTAAATTTTAACTTTACGTTGAAGTTATATTGTATTGTGATGGTGAAATCTCAATTTTGATTTATTTATTGATCATAATATTATTCGCATTAAACTTGTTATGTTTTTTATTCGTCGGATCGAAAAATTATACGGCTTTAAAAAATTATGAATTTAACAGTTATAATGTATGCTAGTATGATATTTAGTTATTAAATCTAAAATATAAAGTATAAGCTAATTTTTTTTCCATATTATAAATAATGGATTAGTTTATAAGAAAAAAATGCATCTTTGAGGGAGTAAACTATAAGATTTATTATTATTATTATTAGGGAAAAGATTATTATTGGCCTTCCAATTGAGATTTTAGTACCAAAATGACCTTTATGTTAAATAGTTGTTGAAAATAACAATTTTTTGTCAATGTTTGATTGCGAAAATAATCGCAATGATAATTTCTAGCGGTTCGTGTGAAACTTATATCTACTAGTTAGAGTTAATTTTAATAACTATGAAAAATACATATTGCAAGCTTTTCAATGAATTATTTTGTGTCAAATTTTGTCAATAATAGAAAGATTAAATATTATTATTTTAAAATATTATCGAATTATATGAACCATTTAGTACTAAAATATCAGTTGAAAGACCGTCAGTGATTTTTATCCTTATTATTATTTTTATATATCTATAAACTTTTATCGAGTACAAATAGTAAAAAACGGTCAAATTAACTTTTTTTAATTTTTTGCACTGGCTTAAAATAAAATTAAAAAATAATAATAAATGAAAAATAAAGTGGTTTGAGACGTGATCACCACACTGTCAAAACGGGTCACTTCGTCGTATCCAAGGGACGCCGACGATATCCACCACCACCAGTTGAGTTTTGCTATTTGCAACTCTTAAACGACGTTGACTACTGTAAAATAAGTTAAAATATAGGAAAAGAATGTTGACCAAAAACAAACTTATCTGACCGTTGGTTTGATCTTATTATATAACGGCTCAGATTAGTGAATACTCTTCTTGTCTCCACAAAAGAACGACATTATTTTCAATGTCGTAATATTTTTACTAGCTGCAGCCCTATAATTTTGAAGCAACTATTTGATTTGTTTTACAACTGTATAAAATCAACAATATCATCCATTCTCTACAAGCAAATTTGGACCCAATCTACACCCCCCAAGTCCTTAAATATGAAAATATTAATCCCAAACCAGGTGAAATTGACTTATCTGCAACTCTTCTTCAAATAAGATGAGGCTTTTGAACTAGAACACCCTTGAAACTTCTTCTCCAACTCCTTTGTAGGAGGGCTCCTCACACATTCACTAAAATCAAGAACACGCCGTTCCATCTGCGAGAATGTTTGAATAACGAATGAAATCAATGAAGAAGAAGATGGAAGAACATGGAAGTCAATGAAGAAAATTCCATTACCATGTTAGGAGGCACATTCTCCTTCTCGTCATGAAGAAAACTATCGTCCTTGAAAGTGAAATTCTGGTCACTGGAGAATACTGGTTTGGAGGCTGGTTCACCATTATCATCAGCAGCATCTAAAACATTCACAGGTTGATCATCATCAGTGATTTTCGTCCCGGAGAACAAGATTTGTTCTATTTCCTGCAAAACAGAAGTTGTCAGATTGCACATAAACTCCTAAGTGATGAAGATCATATAAGGACTTGTTATTTATTTAGTCTCTCTAGTTATATTCATAGCAAATAAAATAATCTTCAAACTACCTCCATTGTTAAGGAATGAGCAAACCACGGAGACTTCAATGCTGAAGGAGATTCAAGATCCCTCTTTCCATCTGGACTGTCATCGAACCTGGAATTATATAGAGCAAATCAGCATCTCAAATTGTAAGAACAGGAAAATGGGCAAAATGGCATCTACAGATATTCCAACATGTATAAGGTAGAATATTAAGTAAGAAAGACGCACAAAAACGTGCGTTATGATGTTTATCATACTAAATCTAACTGCTCAAGCAGTTTTCTTTGATAAATCAAGTAAATGACAGACTCCAATAGAGCAGCTCATTAGGCCATAAAAGGCTGCAACTTACATGAAAATTCTTTGAATAATATCATCTTCAGCACTTTCAGAAGTAATGTCAGGAGGCTTTGCTGACGATGAACATTCTCCAGAAGTAACTGGAACTTTGTTCTTCTCATCTTTTCCAGTTACCAAGTCCAGAGAGCCAACTTGATCTGATCTGTCCAACTTCCCAAAATATTGACTTCTAGGACTCAAAACTACACCAAAGCTTCTAATTATTTTACGACCATTGCTACTAGGAGAGAGAACCAGCAGGCCCTCCTTATTATGCTGTGTAAGCACTCCTGTACACTCCTGCTGCTGCAACGAATTAATATTTGAAATCGGTTATTAGAAACCAAAATTAAAATCAAGAAAAGTAATAATCTTCTATAAATAAAAACACTGTAACAGTATCCTGGTATTATAATTAAATCAGCAAAAATATTTAACAGAGCCAAGACATTCTAGAGAAATAATATTCACAGATTGGATAGAGCCAGTGTCATCTACCTTGGCCCTAGTGTCAATGTTCATTTCAGTTATGTCTTGCATGGAGTCCTCATTGGAAGATATGGACATTCTGCAAGCACCGTTCTCTTCAAAAATAGATTCCAGTGAAGAAAACAAACCACTACTAGAGGAATTCATACAGGTGTCCCGACCAAGTCTTGTATCTCCCATTTTCCATTCAACTGGTGACAGAACTTCATGGAATCGCCTTCTCAGCAAAGATGGAGAAGGAGATCTGAAACTCCTAGCAGCATGTTTTAATGTGGCTCCAGAAGTACTACCCTTATTTGGTGAATCCAACAACAAGAACTTTGGTGAGGAAATTCTCATTGGAGATGTGATGAGCTGGCGAAGCCCAAAAGGACTGTAGTTATGCTGCATATCACCAGCAGATTCCATGAGATCAGAGTTAAAGAAAGGGATATCTAACGTTGGAAAATTGAGAGGCTCATGAGAGAGAGTTCCCTTATCCTTCCTTTCTTTGTACACAGTGGCACTATCATCCACAGAGTGAAGAGAGTGCAAAGCATTATCTGCTTTTATATCTGTTTTATTCTCCTGTCCAGAGAGAGAAATCCCAGTAGAATCGGAATTTTCTTTGCTAAATATATCCACCGCAACCAGTTTTGAAGCATTCTTTGCCTCATCTGGCTTTGGATATTGGTCTGTCTTATCAGCTTCACCATGCGGAGAATCAACACAGATGAAATCATCTCTCATATTTGGTAAAACCTCCAACTCCAAAGCTTGCTGTGGGATATGTTTTCTATGGATAAATGATTCTAACGATGAAGTTCCTGAAACCAAAGAACTTTGAGTATGACAAAATGATGAACTTCTACTATTATCTAAATGAATATCATTTGCTTTTTTCATTTCATTTTCATGAGTAAAGCATCCTGATGTAGTTGCCCCTGAAAATGTACTCTTTGAGCAATCCCTCTCTGATATCAATAGGCGGTCTATATTGACAGAATCAACAAGCACATCTTCCAACGTATCAGAAGTCTTTATCCCCTCAGAACTCTCTGGCAGAACAGATTCTCTGTCATGATTTCCGTTTGAAGTTATGCAGATTCCATTTATCCCAAGCTGTACTAATTCTTCTGTTATAGCGAAGCAAGGTGTGTCGGGAATTTCATAAGAAGCAAACTGGCTACCAATATGTGTAGAAGTGGCATTTCCATATATTGAATATTGCTCTAGATTATGCCCAACTATGTCTATGCAACTGGCTTCATCAGTCCTAAAATTCTCAGCAGCATTTACAGCTGCATTTCCTGGGTTGGGCTCAAATTGAGTGCAATTGACAACATTTGACCCTTGACTCCCTGCTGAAGTACCCTCTTCTAGAACCCCACCTACATGGATTTGTTGCATCCCCTGAGAGAACGATGAACTCGGGTTCCCTAAAAGATGTTGCATCCCCTGTGAGGACGATGAACTCGGGTTCCCTACAAGAGGTTGCATTCCCTGAGAGGATGATGAACACGGGTTCCCTACAAGAGGTTGCATCCCCTGAGAAGATGATGAACTCGGGTTCCCTACAGGAGGTTGCATCCCCTGAGAGGAGGATGTACTCGGGTTCCCAACAAGAGGCAGACCTTGAAACTGATCAAGTGAACCTGATGCCACGTAAGCTTCAAACTTCTTCTTCACTGAGCTGTTCCAGTGATTCTTTATAGCATTGTCAGTCCTGAAGCAGAAGAGGGACAGCAAAGTTTGAGAACCATTCTTACATTTTTTCATATAGTTTTTGCCATACCAAGCCCGTAAGTTTATATACTAAATAAACCTAGAAAAGTTGGTTCAAAAGCAAATGTAGAAAACCTGAAAGTCCTACATAAATACTGTTCTTATTTCAAAAATAAACCTACCTTCCAGGCAAAAATTTTGAGAGCTCAGCCCACTTATTCCCATAGATTTGATGAGCACGGATTAAAGCCATCTCTTCTTCATGTGTCCATGGATTCTTGTTTATGGCAGGATTGAGATGATTGTGCCACCTGTACCAAAAAACAAAAATCTTATACATGAAAGGAAAATATATAACAGACCAAACTAGCCAATCCTCGTCTAATAAAAACCAATGAAAATATCATATTTCAACAATAAATCATTAAATCAAACATTGAGGTGTTCATGAACATTTCACTAAGACAAAAGTAAAAAGTTCTAATTGGAAAGAGAGAGACAGCAAGTCACAATGTCGAATTTCAGACAAGAAAACAATATTACCTTTCTCGACATTGTTTTCCAATACGTCCTGGTAATGCATCTGCAATCATTGTCCACTTCTTTGCACCATATCTATTCACTAACTCGACTATTTTATCATCCTCCTGATAAAACCAATTAACATCATGTTCAAAATCAAAGAAATTCACAAAATATTGGAATAAATACACACATATTTACATTGCATGAAAAAACTTACCTCCTTAGACCATGGACCTTTGACAAGATCAGGATTTATGACCTTCTGCCACCTGTGAAGGCACTGAACATCTGAACGGTCTTTGAATAATTCAGCTGCACATAACATAATTTCATATGCCAAGCAAGAAAGAGTTTAATTTTTTTTTGAAAGAACATAAAAAGTCTAGGTGAATAAAAAAAAAACTTCATATAACTCATAATAATATACCTATCTTTTTCCAATTTTTCCCATTGAAATGTTGAACCGCCCTCCGCAATAACTCATCCTGTTTAGATGTATATTGTTATCAAAAGTTGCAAAAGAAACATAAAAAAGACAAGTGCAGGAGTAATTTATGTGAAGAAGCATAAGAAGAAATATGATATGTAGTTGATTATAGAGATACAAATTCTACCATATTTACAGATAACAAAGGAAATAGAAAAACTGTTTATGCAGAAAACTCTCTACATTTCAAGCCTGGCAAAATCTGAATACTCAAAATTGTAAAATTCTCCACAAAGGGATTATAATTATGAAGATAGTTACCTCTTCAGCTGTCCATTTTCCATTTGTTGAGCGTCTAGTGGGACCACCAGTCCTCCTACAAAACATTTGATACTCATTAAATCAACCAAGGCATAATTTGATGCAATATTGAGCTTTTGGTAGTAAAATCTTGATTGAATAGAACACAATACAATTTATTAGGACATACGAAGCTAGGCCTAGAACAATTGTTAATCAAATTTGAAACAACACCCAGAAATGACCCAAAACACATTCATCAAAAAGGCACCAAATCAAACGAATCAAAACACTGATAAATGAAAGTGAAAATAAATTTTACCCAATTGTAGGCCTCAAGTCCTGAGCAGAAATTTTGTCTCCTTTTGGAGCAGCAGCTGGACCTTCAGCTCTATTGAAACTAACTCTCTTCAACCTAGTCATCCTTCTAAAAAAAACCAGCGAAGCTGCGTATCTCGATCAATCCACTAGAATTCCACAAGAACAGCATGATCCCATTCCAAGTTTCGTCGAAATCTCTTTCCAAACACCGAAATAATACCAAATTAATCACCCGATTACTGCAAAACACTACAAAAATTAGTAATCTAAGCACTAAATTGGGTATCCGAAATTCCACAAACACAAAAATTCAAACAAAAACGAAAGAATCCATTAACCCAAAATTCACATAACTTCGAAGCTCAAAAACCTGTGATGAATTTCGATAAATTCAGAGATTTAGAAGGCAGAGAAAGTAGTCGAACTGGTGTGATTTGTGAATAGAGAGAGCAAAACCAAACGGTCTTGGAAGAAATTTCAAAAGAAAAGTGACTGTTGTGGAGGGAATTAGAGAGACAAAATTTCGACGGTGAAGATTATGGAAGCTCCTCTTATAAGATTTAAATAATAACGGTTACGTTACCGGCAATAGACGGTCTAATGCCCTCATTTTCTTTTTCTCTTTCTCTGTTTTTTATTTTTATATTTTTCTTTTTTGATTTGATTTTATAATGGGATAATTGCATTTTGGTACCTCTAGTTGTCGTAAATAGCAGAAATGGATGCGTATTTTGAAAAATACCAAAAAAGTACCCTCTAGTTGTCCTAAATTGTTTTTTGGTACCCTGCCCCCATCAATCTTTTTCATAATACCGAAATTACCCCTATACTTTTTTTTTTCTTTTTTTTTTCTTTTTTCTTTTCTTCTTTTCCCTTTTTCTTTTCTTCTTTCTTCTTTCTTCTTCCTTCCTC
>WUAT03000001.1:566781-578633 GCA_010015005.3 Ulmus americana
TTCTTTCCCAATAAAATTACATCTACTGCCTACTAGCGGAGCCAGAGAGAGCTCACAGTGGGGGCACAAACCAAAGTTTATATCAAAAAAAAGTTGAGTAGGGGCATGAATTGGGAAGAAAAAAAAATTCTTAGGGGCAGAAGAACAAATTTGCTTAATATTATATATAGATTTTTTTTTTCACTGGGGGCACAAGCCCCCACAGGCCCTCATCTAGCTCCGCCCCTGCTAGTGCCCATTTTTTAACAAATCATATTATTTTTTACTTCAAACAAAAATAATTACATTTATAGAACCTTTTTTTGGTTGAAAATATATTTTTACCCTTGTATCTAAAAGACTAAATGAGATGAATGAATTTATTATTATTTTTTTGTAATTATTTATTTTGTTTAGGGACATTTTTGTATTGATTTTTAAATGTAGGTAAAAATGTTATATCCTCTAAAAAAAAAGGGGGCAATCATGTAGATGTCCCTTTTTTCCCACTGCCGAGCACACAACTCGTGCCAAGCAAACTCATCCAAAAGGTACCGACCAGGAATCAAGTAAACATAAACTAACAGAAAGCTTGTCAATAATCGAGCTCAATTGGAACATTTTAGTAAGGTTGAACATTAAAATTGCTGAACCGCCCAAAACAGTCAGCGAAAATCATCAATTTATTAAATTGTCCAAACT
The DNA here is from genome assembly GCA_010015005.3 of Ulmus americana. Lineage (NCBI taxonomy): Eukaryota > Viridiplantae > Streptophyta > Magnoliopsida > Rosales > Ulmaceae > Ulmus > Ulmus americana. Next base: position 567,463 of record WUAT03000001.1, read on the forward strand.
GGTAATATTACAGTTTGATCTGGTTTGAAATTGTCAATTTTATGATCCGGTTTGGTTTGTAATTTTAGGTGGACAGTTTAGACCATACTGGACCGTAAATTCATAAATAAATAAAAAAATAAAATATTTCTTTTAATAATGGAAATTGGAAAATAACATAAATTGCCCCTCAAATCGTGGTCAAAACCCCCTTCAAACCATGGTCTCAAACCTGACCGACCTGTGAACCGCCACAGTCTAGTTTGGTTTGATTTTAAAACTTGGATGTTTAGTCTAATTTGGAAAAACTCAAACAAAAAATTAACGGTTTGGTATGAAAAATCTCATAAACTGGACCGAACCGAACCGACCCTTTTTCATGAAGGCGCGTCTCTCTGAACACAACAAGCCCTTCCATTGACAGCGCCTACAATCCACGAAGTTGTCATTAAGTTCTTGATTTTATGAAATTCCTCTATTAAATGTTGAGGAATCAATGAGGTCAACATCTCTCATAAATGTGCTACACATTTATGGAGAATTTAAGGAAGCATTAATAAGCCAATTAACTCCTTCAATCTAAAGTCAAGGACAATTCCAATTGTGCGGAATTTTCCGAGACCTTCCTAAAGATCTTCTTTGAATGAGGTCGGTATTAAATACATTTAATACCCAATTGATTGACCAATCCCTCTGACATTAAATAAATCCAACAATTTCACTCACAAAGATATGCAACCACTGTCCTCAAAGAGATTATGTCTAAACTGTATACTCGATCCAAGCATTGACTTAGACATAGGAAGAATAACATCTGATTGCTTATGTGTTTGCTCTTTTGCAAGACTCCACCGGAATCATCATCATCGAGCTCGGATAATCTTTATGGGTCAAATAGAAAATCCCATCAAGCATAAAATTTGAACTTTTTTTTTTTAATAAATTTTTTTTATGTTCACTTTTAAAAACAAAAAAATAAAAATTGAATAAATGATAAATCTATCAACAGGAGCTGATTAAAACGAGGAGACAAAAGAGGTAGAAGACTTCAAATATCCATTTCTAACCATACAAATTGATTAACTCTATAAAAGTGAAAATTTAATAATAATAATAATAATAATAAAATACCATAATAATCCGCCTATCTTTTCTCCACTTTCCAAAAATTGTATATAAACCTAAAACTACCCGCAGTGTAAAAAAAGAAAAACCCTAAACTACCCCTAACAAAACTCCCGCAAATTAATGAATAAATAAATAAACAACATATGCATAACCGTTTTTTGAAATTGTTGAGTCTTGACCAACGGTTTTCTTTCTCTATCATCTTCCTCCTCTTCTACCTCCAATGGAGAAAGAAGAAGCAGAGCTCCAAAAAACCAAAAGAAGAGAGCTCGGCTTCTCTTGCATGCTAAACACCGAGGTCGGTGCCGTCCTCGCCGTGATCCGCCGCCCGTCCGATCCCAATTCCCATTTCCTCACAAACCACGACGACGCCGTCGACAGCTCCCTCCTCCAATCCCTAAAATCGCTCCGATCGCGAATCTTCAACCCCCAACAAGAATGGCGAACAATCGAGCCTTCGATCTACCTCTCCCCTTTTCTCGACGTCGTCCAGAGCGACGACATCCCCGCCGCCGCCACAGGCGTCGCCCTCTCCGCCCTCCTCAAGATCCTCAAGCTCGACATTTTCGATCACAACACCCCCGGCGCCAAAGAAGCCATAGCTTCAATTGTTGCCGCCATCACCGGCTGCCGCCTCGAGAAGACCGATCCGATGTCCGAAGACGCCGTGATGATGAAGATCTTGCAGGTTTTGACGGCTACGATGCACCATCCGGCTTCCACTTCGCTAAACGATCAATCGGTGTGTACGATCGTCAATACTTCGTTTCAGGTTGTTCAACAATCGGCGAGCCGTGGGGATTTGCTTCAGAGAAGTGCTAGGTACACAATGCATGAGCTGATCCAGATAATTTTCTCAAGATTGCCGGAAATTGAGGCTAGAGAATGTGAAGCTTCGGAGTCCGATACCGAAGATGGTGATGATTCCGGGAATGAGGATTCCGGGTATGGGATTCGTTGCGCGAGTGATATTTTTCATTTCTTGTGCTCTTTGTTGAATGTGGTGGAGGTGGTGGAGACAGATGGGTCTACATTGCACACTGCAGATGAAGATGTCCAGCTTTTCGCGCTGGTTTTGATCAATTCGGCGGTGGAATTGAGCGGAGATGCAATTGGAAGGCATCAGAAGCTTTTGAAAATGGTTCAAGATGATCTTTTTCATCATTTGATTCATTATGGAGCTTGTTCTAGCCCTCTTGTTTTGTCCATGATTTGCAGCACAGTTTTGAATACCTATCACTTTCTTCGCAGGTTAAAGCAATTGGGTTTTCTTAGATATTTGATTTGTATTGAAATTTTGAAGAATTTAAACCAAATTGATGATTTTGTTTTTTGTTTCAGATTTCTTCGTTTACAGATTGAAGCCTTTTTGGAGTTTGTGATGTTCAGAGCTCTTTCAACACAAGGAGTTTCACCTCAACTTCAAGAAGTTTCACTTGAAGGGATCATTAATTTCAGTAGGCAACCAGAGTTTATAATTGAAGTTTATGTCAACTATGACTGCGATCCATTTTGCCGGAATGTGTTTGAGGAAACTGGGAAGTTGCTCTGCAAGCATTCGTTTCCGGTGAATAGCCCTTTGTCATCTCTAAAGATCCAAGCTTTTGAAGGGTTGATGAGAATAATTCACAACATTGCAGATAATATCGATCGAGAAGATGATCCAGGCCCTTTTGAACCTTATCCAGTTGAGATTACAGAGTTTAGACCCTTTTGGGAAGAAAGGCCTAATGATGATGATTCCTTGAGTTGGGTGGACTTTTTAAGGTTTAGGAAAGCACAAAAGAGGAAGCTATTGATTGCTGCTTACCATTTTAATCGTGATGAAAAGAAGGGTTTGGAGTACTTAAGATTATCAAACTTGTCCTCTGATCCTCCGGACCCAAAAGCTTTTGCTTTCTTCTTCAGATACACTCCTGGAATAGATAAGAATATGATTGGGGATTTTCTTGGTGATCCTGATGAGTTTCGCATCAAAGTTCTGAAAGAATTCACCGAAACCTTTGAATTTAGTGGCATGATTCTTGATTCTGCTCTTCGAACTTATCTCGAGACATTCAGGTTGCCAGGAGAGTCTCAAAAGATTCAGAGGATTCTTGAAGCTTTTTCGGATAGATTTTATGATCAACAAACCTCTGAACTTTTCGCAAGCAAAGACGCGGTGTTCATTCTTTGCTACTCTCTAATTATGCTCAATACAGATCAACACAACCCACAAGTGAAGAAGAAGATGACAGAAGAGGAATTCATCAGGAACAATAGAGCCATCAATGGAGGGAAGGATCTTCCAAAGGAGTATCTATGTGAGCTTTTCAATTCCATTTCGAACAATGCCATTACCCTTTTTGGGCAATCTGGTCAATCAGTGGAAATGAATCCAAGCAGATGGCTCGAGCTCATAAACCGAACCAAAATTGTGCAGCCTTATACAATATGTGATTTTGATCGGCGACTTGGGAGAGATATGTTTGCTACCATTGCTGGACCATCAGTTGCAGCTCTATGTGCATTCTTTGAGCATGCCGATGAAGAAGACTTGTTACATGAATGTGTAGAAGGGGTGTTCTCTGTAGCTAGAATATCTCAATACGGACTAGAAGACACACTTGATGAGCTTCTTGCTTCACTCTGTAAATTTACTATGCTTTTGAATCCTTATGCCACTACAGAAGAAACCCTTTTCGCATTTAGCAACGATTTGAAGCCGAAGATAGCTACACTTGCTATTTTCACCATAGCAAACAGTTTTGGGAACTCGATTCGCGGGGGTTGGAGGAGCATTGTGGACTGCTTGTTGAAGCTCAAGAGGCTTAAGCTTCTTCCTCAATCTGTCATTGAGTTTGATGCTGCTGCTTCTTCTTCAGGTGATGCCTCAACCACACCCGAATCGGGTGTAATCATCCCTTCTCATGATTCTAAATTTGGAACCCGTCAAACTTCTGGCATAATGAGCAGGTTCTCTCATTTTCTATCACTGGAAAGCATAGAAGAATCTCTATCCCTTGGTGTGAGTGAATTTGAACAGAATCTAAAGATCGTCAAACAATGCCGGATTGGAAACATCTTCAGCAACACTTCGAACTTGCCTGATGATGCTTTGCTCAATCTTGGGCGTTCTTTGATATTTGCAGCTGCAGGGAAAGGCCAAAAGTTTAGCACACCAGTAGAAGAAGAAGAAACAGTTGGGTTTTGTTGGGATTTGATAACCTCCATCACTTTGGCAAACATTCAGAGATTCCAATCATTTTGGCCAAGCTTTCATGATTGTCTCCTCGCAGTTGCTCAATTTCCTATGTTCTCCCCTGTCCCATATGCAGAAAAAGCCATTATCGGCCTCTTCAAGGTCTGCCTCAAGCTCCTAGGATCATACCAACCCGACAAATTCCCCGAAGAACTCATTTTCAAGTCGATAAATCTAATGTGGAAGCTGGACAAAGAAGTTCTAGATGCTTGCTGCGAGTACATAATCCAATCCTTAAACAAAATCCTCATAGAATTCCCTGCAAACTTGAAATCCCAACTCGGTTGGAAATCAGTTCTTCACTTGTTATCGGTCACAGGCCGACACCAAGACACCTATGAACAAGGAGTAGAAACACTGATCATGTTGATATCTGATGGAACTCATGTTTCTCGAGCAAACTATGCTTATTGCATCGATTGCGCCTTCAGTTTTATAGTTCTAAGAAACAGTCCATTAGAGAAGAACTTGAAGATAATTGATCTTTTATCAAACACTGTGACTAAACTAGTCCAATGGTACAAAACTCAGTTAGCAGAACCTGTAAACAACTTCAGCAACGCGAGCAGCTCTTCAATGGAGGAAAACATGAAAGTTTCAGGTTCTCTTTACTTCGCCATGAGCTTGTTCATCAAACTAGGAGAAGCTTTCAAGAAGACAAGCTTAGCAAGAAGAGAAGAGATGAGAAACCATGCTGTTTTGGCTCTGCAAAAAAGCTTTGCGCTAGCTGAGGATCTGGATTTCACACCAAGCAACTGCATAAACTGCTTCAACCTTGTGATTTTCGCCATGATCGATGACTTGCACGAGAAAATGCTCGAGTATTCAAGAAGGGAAAATGCAGAGAGGGAGAGTAGAAGCATGGAAGGGACTCTAAAGATTGCTATGGAGTTGTTGACAGAGGTGTTCTTGCAGTTTTTGACTCAGCTTTCGCATAGTCCCGGGTTTCGAACATTTTGGTTGGGAGTTTTGAGGAGAATGGATACTTGTATGAAAGCTGATTTGGGAGAGTACGGTCATTCCCATCTGCAAGAAGTTGTTCCTGAGTTGTTGAGGAAGATCATAACAAAGATGAAGGAGACGGAGATTTTGGTTCCAAAGGAGGGTGAGGATCTTTGGGAGATTACTTATATTCAGATACAGTGGATTGCTCCTTCCATCAAGGATGAGTTGTTTCCTGAAGATTATTTTTGATTGTGCCTTTTTTTGAGTTGATAAGGGTATTTTGATCAGTTTTGATAATCAAAATAGTTTTTTTGATAAGCTTTTTTATTTCTAGAGTAACTTGTCTACTCTATGTTTTTGTTTCTGTTTTTATGGCCATATGACATGGATTAGGAAATGTCGTAAAGTGGAACATACAAAAACAATGTGATGCTTATAAATTATTTTAAATTCGGCATTTCCTATTTAGCATGAAATTCTTCTTGCAAGTGATGGAGTCCCTTTTTTTTTTTTTTTTCTTCTTTCGCTAATTTAACTAGCACCAATACTCGTTCTTGTAATAAATAACTCATAAATTACCATGCACTTAATATATTATTTTAGTATTTTTTTTCAGGGGAATTGTTTTAGTATTTTTGGTATGGAAGTTGACTTTTAATATCTCCTAGAGTATTTCAGCTTCTTAATGAAATTATTTTTCTTTAGAAGAAAAAAACAAAGCATTCCGAATCTCATCATTTTGTCTTGAAAAAGAAAATGTTAATTGATGGTGCAGCGTTGCTCTTGCTTCTTATTAATATTTTTTTTGGTCCATTTACTTATTTAGTGCTAATTAGATCATTTTGTTCCATCGTTGTCTTGGTAAGCTCTCATTCTCTTTCAAGCTCCTAGAGTAGGCAATAATATCAATCATAAAACTTGCTTTTACCTTAACTAACCTTGAATTATTAAACATCCTAATCATTTCTTAGATCCCTATCTTCCTTTCTTTTTCACTTTCCCTTTTTCAATACTCTCTCTGTTAATATTGTTAAAAGATTAAAAATTTCAGTGTAGTAATGTCCATTTAATAAATAAAGTTATAGTTAAGTGTTTTAGAGTTTTGGTTTCTCATAAAATTTTATTAGTTGAATAACCTTGTGTTAAAATCCACAATGCACCGTCTTCCACCAACTCCATCACAAGTCCAAGAAAACAGCCACCAATCAAATCGGTTCCACATTGTAATCCATTCCTCCTTGTGTGTATAAATAGAACCCATTGTAACAATTATCAAACAACAACTTCAACAATGTAATCCATTGTTCCATTCCCGTTTCTCTTATTCTCTTCTCTATTTTCCATTTTCATTTCAATTCTCAACAAAGGTGGATTTTGTCTTCCAAAATATATTTGATAACAGAAGGCAAACAAAGTACAAATGATAACAACTCAAAAAAGATTTATCTTTTCTCCTCTTTTAGACTAAAATTAACTTCATGAGCGTTGAACTTGAAAATTTAGGATTTGACATGTTACGACAATAGAATTTGGAGTATTGGATCATTCAATTTCACACGATCTAATGTCAAAGATATCAAAGAGTGAAGGTCACAGAAACAATGCCCTCCAACGCTCATGTTGAGTACGCCTTGAGGCAAAGAGTAGACTCTTGGAATATAAAGAAATAGCAAGATCCAATTCCTTCATATTACTACTAGCAGTTACAAAATTCAAGCAACCAACACTTCCTTACAAGCTTGAATCTCGATATTGGTGTATCACCAGCATTAAGCAAATCATTCTCGTGACGTTTCAAGCACCTATTTACATCCAGCAGCGGACCCAATATAGGACAAGTGGGGCTTAATGCCCCCCTCAAATTTTGAAATAACTTATTTAATATATAAATAAAATAATTAATTATTTAAATTTGAAATATTATTTTAATTTAAGCCCCATTGAAATTTCATGTTAATTTGACCTAAGACTAGTTTTTTTTTTGGAAATTGGGAATTTTTGTTTTCTTTATTGGAGTATTGGCGAAGTAGTAAGTGGGGCTGAAGTAGTAAGTGGGGCTAATGCCTACTCAAATTTTGAAATAATTTATTTAATATATAAATAATATAATTAATTATTTAAATTTTAATAATTATTTTAGTTTAAGTCTCTATTAAAATTTTTCATCTTAGTTGGATTAAGTTTATTTTTTTTTTAAATTGGAATTTTTTTTTTTAAGAAAAAGGGGGCTTAGCGTATGGAGAAATTTGCCAAAAATGATCGATTCATTTTTAAAATTAGTAAAAATTAGATAGTAGTAAGAAATGATTAATAGTAGTAAGGATAATAAAAAAATTATAAAAATTAAAACACTAATCATTAAAGGCATAAATCATAATATTAAAGATATAACATTATAATTCGATCGCGGTGTCAGATTATTAATGGCAACTAGGGTAATAAATTTTTTAAGATTTGAGAAGGCCCACGTGTGATTGAGACATAGGGTCCAGCTAATTGAGACATAGGGTCCAGCTAATTCTGATTCTTTATGTTTAGCTGCGAATTGATGATGAGATGTCGGGGACCGGCAACGGCAAGGGTCGTGTTCAAACAAACACATCAGAATCACACCAGGGACCCCATGTCTTGTCTTGAAATTAGGCAACCCAAACTTCCTCCATTTGAAGAAGCCTTTCTTCTTCTCCAAAAACCCTTCTATCTGCACCTGCAAGTAGTTGCACTGGCTTTGAAGCGTCAAAACGTCTTCTTTCAACCTCTTGATCTCCATTTGCTGAGCAGACACTTCACGCTTCGAGAGCATTAAACCGTGGGGTTGATTCCTAGATTGGGACTCTTGGTGCCACTTGGATCACAGCTCGGATAGGGAGCCGCTTGTTTTGAGTGGCGTGCACGGACGCCTTCGGCGACAATTTTTGACTGTCCATTAGCCTGCACAGGCTCTTCCAATAGTAACGATTTTGGGGAGATTAAACATCTTTGAATCATAAACTGAATGCTTGAATCGGATCGGACTCGGTCCGATCGAAATCATGAATCGACCGATTTCCCCCCAAAAGGATTTGCACCTGCGATATGAATCGCATACCCTCAAATCCATTCTGAATCGTGCATTTTAAATTGTAAAATGTACAATTTTGAAACCCATGACTATCAGTATGTTTCACATTCAAATTAGACTTATTGGCGCAAATGTCTCCTTTCGGTTCCTCATATTGACACTTTATTTCCTTATTGATCTTTTTAGTCATTAAGCAGCCCAAGATACTGTGTACTGGCACTACAGTTCAAAATTGTCCCTATTTTTATGTACAAGTGCCAGTAACACTAAACAGTAACATGATGGGGTTTAGTGACAATAAAGAACAAAGTGTCAATTTGAGTAAATGAAATTGGACATTTTGCATTTGTGCCAATTAGCCTTCAAATCATTACATTTAGTAAAAATGTAAAGCTTCTAATGCAATATTGTATATTTGCCAAGTTTTGTATAGAAAAATCAGATCTGTAGTTTTATTGTCATCTCTTGCAAGGAAAATTTTTTATTTTTTATTTTACAATAAATAGAAAAATTTATGTTAAGAAAAAAGTTCACGAATAAACAAGATTTGACAAAAACATGCAATAGAATACAAGTACAATCTTAGACCCATGAAAAAATAAATTGTGGTCGTCAATATGGAAATAAATTAAACTCAACATGAAAACTCCTCTAAGATCACAAACTGAAGTTGATTAGTTTGATAATGTCGTTAGCAGCTATGAAGATCTTGAATTTATTGGATCATGACATCCTCTTAGATGGAATAATATCATGACAGACCAAGATTTACCTGGAAAACCTACCATCATGGATATAAATTTAAGTAAAAAACTAATCACCATATACTATAAGATATGTTGATTTATTACAGTAGTACAAAACAAAAACTGACAAATAACATAAATGAAACTAGGAGAAAAAACACTGGTTGTGGAGAATGGAGTTGTCGCCTTCATCCACACATGGAGACCACATGTTGCCATTTCCAGTCGCCAATGAGAAAACTTCCACATGAACTATGCACTTTGCTCCACGGAGGTTCTAGTTGTCAAAGGTTGTCCCCAAAGAGCAGTTGGTTCTCCTCCTCTGCTGTGAAAAATTATCGTGATGCTTGCTTGTTCACCCTTTAGATATGCCATCATCATCGCCTTAGAAGCACTACCGCCCTCAGCTTCCACCTCCCCATAGACCGATTGCCATTGAAATGAAGGCCTTTTAGCATAAATGGTCCCATTAGTATATGAGAAGTTACAATCTAGTCTCGACTCTTTAAAAATTACAAATTTAGTCGTCAACCTTTTATTTTCATTACATTGATGTTGGTCATTTTTATCAATGGGCCAAACGGTCGTTTGTGTGTACCATGTGTTGTTGTCTCGTTGTACCATGTGTGTCACTGTGGGTCCACTTGAGTTTACCATTGTTAGAATTTAAAAAATAAAAATTAAATTAAATTATAATATTTGTTTCTTTTCTTTTTCTCTCTTTTTTTTCTTCACCTTCTTCCTCTTTTATTTTTTCTCTCTCTAGAGGACCCATCGGAGAGAGATGCCAAAGAGAAAGAAAGTGAGTTGGGATTTAGAGATAGATTGGGTTTAGAAGGAGAATGACTTAACACTATGTTTGGTAGGAGGAGGAGGAGTGGAGGGGGAAGGGTGGAGAGAGAGTGCACTTGTCTTGTTTGGTTGGAGGGGGGAGGGGAAGGAAGGAGATGAGTAGAGGGAGAGCATCTCTCTCTTGGGCCCACCAAAATGGATTTTTCATGAATGTAATGATTGCATCTCTCCATTCACTTTTGTCATTCAATTACATTTTTAACCTTAAAAAATATTATTAAAAAAATTATAAAACATATATTATAGTAATTTTGAAAAATAATATTCATCTATTCTTTCACTTATCCATTCTTTATAATATTTATCTCTCATTTCACTCATCTATCTTCCATACAAAACAACTTGAAAGATTATTACTCTCATCCTCTCCATCCCTTTACATTCTCCATCATTTCCACTTCATCCATCCTTTCTGCTCACCAAGTTTCCACAAGAGAATCAATTTCATCCCCATTTCACAATTCAAGTCAAACTCTTCAAAAATTACCAATCCCCACCATTAATTCCAATTATACTCACAACTCATGGAATATTTTCCCAAATTATGGCCAAAAAACTAATGCTAACAAAAAATAAAATAAATTTACACTGAGATTAAACCCTACCAATTTGATTATGAGAAGAAACGTGGAAGGTGAAGACACATATTGGTATATAGGATTGAAGGTCATAATTTTGGTGAGTTTAGCAACTCTTCCTAACACAATTTGATAATAAATTGTATGGGAAAAAATCTGTATTGACCCTTTTACCCCTAAAAAAGTCAATTGGCTCCATGCCACGTCATCTTCCACATGGGTTCAACGTTACAGCTTGCTTACGGCAGCTCCACGTTGTAGCCCAACAATTGTGGGCTCTACAATACGACCCATGGACTCCGTCTCTACACCACGGTCCCCCAAGCTCTATGCCACGACTCAAGTCGTTGACGGCTTGTTCCATGGACCACCTGGCTCAAGCCATCGTTTAATCACATGACACCACTACAAGCCCATCTCATAAGCTCACATGCAAGGTGACCCATTCTATAGGCCAGCCCAGTCCGCGAGTGGGCTTACCCTAGACACACCCCACTCTATAAGTTGGACTACTCGATGGGTCGAGTTGCACCACGACAAGGACCGCTCCGCAGGTTAGGTCAGCCCATGAACTCAGTCACCTGGCTAGCTAATGGACATAACCCCCGAGGTAATAACCATTCAGGTGCCAACTTAATAGC
>WUAT03000001.1:597607-614342 GCA_010015005.3 Ulmus americana
ATAGCGATGACATTATTGTCTATAGGGACGACAAGTGTCGTCTCTATAAAATTTCCTAGGAAAATAAAACTCCATTTAGATGGCTCTAGTAATAAACCAAAATAGCTTGAACCGCCCTGAAATATATCTAAATAGACTTCAGCAATCATAACTAAAGTGCAACAAAAGAAGTATCAAAAATCAAAACAAAATTTACTCCAAAAAAGAGGGAAAATTACCACTATGGCAACCGAGTTTGGAAAACCGGTATAAGAAAGTAATCTATGGTTGTTACAAACGTTTTCTTTTGGGGAAAAAAAAATATATCTTTATCTTCACAAAAGAATAATTTAAACAAGACCATAGCACCTCAATCAATGCCCTTCGAGCTCATGAGAACCGTATGGAAAACCCAGAATTTGTGGTGGTAACATTCATAGAGCCAAAGTCGTCAAAATCAGAATCTGAACCCATCCCTTTGTAGTCATACCACCCATCGGGAGAATCTTCATCTTGTCCATTTTTAATCAAAGGAACTCGGAGTTGAGAGAGAGGAACTGGAAGAGGTTCTTCACTGAAATACTTATCATTAAGCAGTTCCATTGCAGTAGCTCTACTAGCAGGATCATAGCAAACAAGTCTTTTAACAAGAGAGACTTCATCTGGGGACCGGTTGGGAAGGCACGATTCTAACCCAGCTGGATTCTCGATCTTGTTGAAGGAGATGATCCTATAATCAGGAAGTTTTGCACAACCAGGCCAGATTTCCTCAGTTAAGTTGCCTAAAACATTGATAATTCTGCTTAGCTGATCAATATCTGCAGTTCCAGGCAAGAGCGGCTGAAGGGTAAAAAGCTCTGCAAAAATGCAGCCTAGTGACCAAAGATCGACCTCTAGACCATAATCCGTGGAGCCATAGAGAAGCTCGGGAGCTCGAAACCAACGAGTTCCAACACAAGATGTGAGACAACCTAGTTTATCATCTTCAACATCCTCCGCCTCATAAGAATAAGAAGTCTTGAATGGATCGTCCTCTATGTCACTTGTTGTGCACGTGGCTAAACAAGATGTATTACCATCCTGTGCGGCTGCTTCCTCGTCAAAATCTTTAGGCTTTAGCTCATCTAACACTCTAAAATACTCTTCTTTGCTTATAGTTTCGTGCTCATGTTCTTGAGATGGATTATTTGTTTGAGGCATTACTTCATGAGGCTCAATGGCGCCTGCCTCGTTCAAAGGATTCTCACTAGAAGGAACATATCCAGGCTCCATCAGAATCCTTGCCTGCAAACGAATTCAAGCAAAGCAATCACTTTCACTCTTCAACTAAGTAATTGTTTTCTAATATTGTGCAAGGCATTAATCTCAAACATATTTAAGAAATGCCAAAACTCTTGATCCAAATGTTCAAACTATAAACTCTTGCGTAAAAATGTTCTTTTTAGTCAGAAATTAAGGCCTAAGCCTAAGGCGCTGCCAACAGATAACAATTAAACAGGCAACAAAATTTCAACTTCTTAATCCAATGATCAGACACAATAGAAAAGGACGAGTTGTTCTTACTATTTCCTAAGAAAAACCAAATTCTCTACAATCAATGCATGTAGAAACAGCTTAACGAATCCATATTGAAAATTTTATCATTTATATAGTAGATAAGACAAAATTTGGATGCTACCCCACTATATGCACTATTTCACAAATAGAAATGAAAAAATAGGAACAAACCCAATTGAACCCTGATAAAAACCAAGCCAAAAAAGCAATCTTTCACTCAATACGAGCCCCAAAACAAGCAAATTCCAGAAACCCATGAACAAGAACAACCAAAAACTTGAAGAAATAAAGGAATTGAAACACAAATTACCTGCCCAAAATCTGCCAACTTGAGCACCCCATCATCAGAAATCAACAAATTACTGGGCTTCAAATCCCGGTGAACGATCAAATTCCGATGACAAGCATCAACCCCAGATAGAATCTGAATCATCCACCTCTTCAGCTCGCCAACACCAATCCCACCATCTTCCCTCTTCTTAGCCTCCTTGATCACAGAGGCCAAATCGGTCTTGAGATATTCCAATACAAGAACGGCGTCCTCGTCCTCGCGCCAGAAATACTCGAGCAAAACGACGACGTTGGGGGAGCTGCGAAGGATCTGAAGGGCCTCGATCTCGCGGAAAGCTGATTGGTAGTCGTGAACCTCCTTGAGGGCTACGATTAGGTCGTCGGAGAGACGACGAGCCCGGTAGACGTCGGAGTAGGCGCCGGACCCGACCCGTTCTAGGATTTCGTACTTTTGGATTATCTCGGGTCGGGTGTGGATGCTCCAACTCTTCGCTGGTGGAGGGTCCATATCGGAATAGAGAGAGAGAGAGAGAGAGGTTTTTTGGAGCTGAGTGAGTGAGGAAGCGAGTGGACTCAGGTGCCTTCTCTGAGATTTCTGTAATGGAGGAGCTCGGAACGATGATGACGATTATTGAAGAACGGAGCTTTAGGTCCTGAGGAGGAGACGGCGAAAGATGGTTTATGAAATGACATAAATGCCCCTAATTTTTGTATTTTTTTTTTGGCACCCCTAATTTGTATTTTGTTTTCTTTTATTTTGGAATAAAACTTGAGGCATTTTGGGAAGAAAAAAAAAGTGAGAAAATTGCTCTAGAAGCCACTATTTTGTAGACATGGTACAAAATTAGCCACTTACGGTATTTTTGTCCATAAATTATGCCAAAATAGTCACAAATTGTCTATTTTCGGTTGTCAAATTTTGACACACAGTAAATTTATATGTCACGCCAGTAATTAAAGATGATAATTTCGACACGATTTATAGACAATAATAATTATTTTAATGAATTTTTATTTTATTTTATTACAATAGGTGACTGATTTGGTATTAAGAAGAAAAAAATGATATGACAATCATAAAATAATAAATTATGGAGAAAAAATAAATAAAAAATATAGGATAGGATAAAAAAAAAAAAAAGGCTTTAAATATAAATTAAAATTACATGCTATAACTTTGTCAAAATACTTATTATGAAGTTTACCAAAAAAAAAAAATTTACTTATTATGAAAAAGAAAAGAAATACTATGAACAGATCAAATATAGATATATCAAGTGTTAACCCTTCTTTTGATAAAAAATTTAACGAAATTCTATTAACTTTTGGGATGGTACATGTTACTTTTTTTTTGTTGTTGTTGTCGTCGTTGATAAATCAGATGAATTACGAAGCATTTTTACTCTGCCAGAAGTAATATGAATTCTCAGAAGCTCTGCCCTACTGGTACTGGTCATAGTAGTAATGGTAGAAAGTAATAAAGTAAGATCCCCAAACCTATCTGAAACCAAACACATCAGCTTAGGACCACCACCATTAATGGCTAATGCAATTTCTCCTCCCAAAAGAACAACAACAGCACGAGAAGAAAAAGAACCGCAACTCCTTTATCATCAACGGACCCATCTAACTATTCCAGTCTATCATTTATGAATGCTAAGTGGTGTCAGTGAAATTGGCTCAAATCTGTTGTTCAAAGAGAAACTTTCATGCATTGATGGTTCTTCTGGGGTATAGGAAACATGAACTCAATTGATCACTTAAAATACTATGTATGAGAGTTTTAAATTAGTCCGACAATAATTTTATATTCTAATACTTCATCTTCGGGCATACATGTAGGCGAAGAAACTCAACGTGAGAATACTTGATAAAATAGCTACGAGAGTTTGAACGCACAACTTTCTGCTCATATAACATGTTAGTTTAACTATAAAAAGATGAGGAATAAGTAATGAATTTTCACTGGCTCAAAGGGCCATAGAAAGAAAAAATACATGATAGATTTGATACATAAAAATGAAAGTTGAAACCTAATTTACCCACAAAAGAACATGAGAGAATGAACAATTCCCTCCTCTTCCCTTTTGGGCAAATCTTTCCAATCAGACCATATAATACATTCTTAACAACATCACTAGCTAGTAATCAACCCCCAAAAATTCCCAAAACAAAAGAACTAATCCACCTTTTCCCGGCTTAAGCGAGTTTTAAGCCACGCAGCCTCCACACACAAAGCTCCTGCAGTTAAGAGATAGAACATGCATCACTTTAGATGTCTTCAAAATCAGACAAGACCATATTATTTTCTGATCATTAAGTGTATGATTCAGTAGTTGCTAGACAACTCAAATAGTCCTGATCCAACTGTGGTCCTAGTCCAAAGGAGTAAATGGCATAAGACTAGACCGGAAAAATGTTATGAATTGTCCAGGCAGAGAAATTTGAACTATAAAGGCTTTTCAGTTCACTTTTATTTTCAGATTTATCAGCTTCACTACGAATTTACTGCTTTTCTTTACTTGGAAGTTATCTTCTCCTCACAATGTACTTTCTAGCAATCTACTGACTACTTGTTGATCATGGCTCAATGTTATTTACTTTTTATTAGAAGTTCCTTAAGCTAAAATTTAGCTTCTCAAGAAGCTATAATTCAGTAATAAATGATTCATCCTTTACACAAAAAAGCAACAAAAGAGGATAAAGCTGAAGCACTTACGCAATTGCACAACTAGAACTTCGGTGCCTTTTCTGCCTAGCAATCTCCTTCCTTCTTTGAGGTTGAAGAACAACCTTAATTGCAGTATCGAAAATAGCTTTGACATTCTAAGAGAAGCAAGAATACATCACTTTTTGAGAAAGTTTTCATCAATAAACTTTATGGCTACCAAATTTGGAAAGGTGAGATGTGAAACATCCTAAAAAATAACTCTTCTAGGCCTAGTTTGGATCGCAGGATATTTGTGAGATTGGATTAGACTGTTATTCCACTTTTATGCAATAATTCCATCCTATCCCACTTCATTCTGTGATCCAAATTAGGCCCTAAAGTTGTTTACCTACTGAGTTTTAGAGTTGCATTCAATGTAAGCAGCAACACCAATTTGCTTCCTCAGCTCCTCTCCCTGTCTCATAAGAATGAGTTTTCTTGCAATATAATCTCAATACTTCTTTCTCAATACATGTTTTCGATTTGGAAAAGAACAAGCCACACGTACCTGGGAAGATGTTATGACATTAGATCCCATATGATCAGCTAGATAGCCTCTGTCCTCACGAAGTTCTGGCATCCACTAAAAAAACAAACTCATATGAATGAGTAACCATTACAGATATGCTAATCCTAATTAATCTGAAAAAACAAAATAGAAAAGAAAATCTACCTAATAAAAAGTAACACATTCCTCTAATTTTGAAGAACAAAGGAACTGCTAAACTGGGATAAATTTATATCCAGTAAAGTGTTTAAATAGAACAGAGACAAGTGTTTTAACAACTTTTTTTTTTCCAACTTAACCCAAAACTAGTTAGTATACCTTCTTAAGAACATTCTCATAGCTTGCTCTACTAATCAAAGAGAAAGCTAGCACAAAAACGTCTGCACCTCTATAACTCAAAGGCCTCAATTTGCTATAGTCTTCTTGACCTTTTAAATAAAAAGGGAAATAACTTTGTTAGGAAATCAAGAACCCAACAAAGCTCTAAAGAACACAAAAAACCCCCACAAGAAAGCTGCAAAGGAGAACTCAGACTATGGAAAAAATAGTCACCTGCAGTGTCCCATAATCCCAAGTTGACAAAACTCCCATCCATAGCCACATTTGTACTAAAATTGTCAAAAACGGTGGGAATATAATCCTGCTCAAAGAAAAGCACCAATAAGTCATAATTTTCCCATTATATAATCTTGATTTGCTTGATAAATGTAGTAAATTTGGATGCATTAAACGACTCCACTCCAAAAAAAAAGATAACCAGAAGGGGCAAGAGAAGCCAATAAGAACAAACAAGAAGAACTGTATATGAACAACTATGGAATGTAAACAAAACCCATTAGCAGAAACTATCCAAAAATGGAAGAAAGAGAGAGAGAGAACAAAAGGGAAAGCAAAATCATCAAATGGGTTTTCTTCATTTTAGAAAAACTCACAGTGGGGAACTTGTTACTAGTGTAACTAATGAGCATACAGGTCTTCCCCACAGTTCCATCTCCAACTGTGACAAATTTAATGAACTTAGAAGCACTCATTCTCTCAAAGCTCACAACTTTCTAAAAGTAACTATCCTTAACTACAGCTCCAACACACACATATATAGTTTGAATCTTTAAAGCTTTTAGCTTGAAGAAAGAGATTGGCCAAAAAGAAAGAGGGAAGAAAAAGAGGGGAGAAGGGGAAATAAAGAGAAAAAGATTGAAAATTGAAGAACGTTTGAAAGGTGAGGATGATATCAAAGGCAATCCATTCTTTTGGTTTCAAGAAAAAAGATTATTAACCATGAGAGAGAGAGAGATGATTGGTTGTTCGTTGTTTGTAGTCAAAGAAGAGCACTTTTTACTCCCTCTATAAATTTGAGTTCAATAGAATCATTGTAACTTAAATCAGATAAAATGGTTGATTTTGAAAATGAAAACCAGCAGGAATCATTTCTACTAACTAGAATGATTGGTGGACAATGAGCTAATGAGAGCAATTGATGTACCATTTCCTTTAAGATGGTGCTTAAAAAACTTGCCTGCTGGAGCTATAGTTGCAATTATATTTATATATTGTATCAACATCGGAAACAAACGCAAATTAAAGGCATCTAAATGTCATTTGTTGTTACCTAGTTCTCCAGTCCAACCCACACCAGGAACAACCGGGACTGATTGTTGAGCATCTGTTGGCCACGGCATCGAAAATTTGGGCAAGCCATTGGTCAACAACAAGACCTCCAATACTAGCACTAGAATAATCTGCAATACCATAGTTGGGAGCAACAATTGCTTCTTCCTTCTCCTCTTGTTTTGCCTCCTCAGGCTCCCTATAGAAGAATAAATCAACCTGCAGATAAGAGTAATCAAACCAAATTACAAATTATTTGTGGAAAGTGGCTTCAGATAAGCTTTCAAACATCACACATTTAACCATAACATCCCATTTATGTCTTGGACGAATAGTAGCACGCATCTTCAAAACCATCCTGGCCAAGAGCCAAAAGAGACATCCAATGCTGTGCTTCCACTTGTTATTGGCGGGAATCCCTATGTCGACGTATCACATGGGAGATTCGGTGTCACAGAAAGCTATGGTTGGTATATTTCTAAGAGCGGCTTCTTTAATGGGCTGATGGTCAATCCTGGGATCAATAAGGATAAGGAGACGAGGCTCGTTGAATGACGTCTGAAGCTGGTTAGTGAATGTACTAGGAGTGTGCCTTCTAGCGATAGCATGAGCACCGGTGTATTGAGAAAACTTGAGCACAACTCTCTGACCATAAGGCCTCGCAGATTGAACAATGATGTCCTGTGGGTTCTCAATAGCAACAATTACCCTGGCAGCCAACTGAAGCTTTTCCCAGGTTTTACCCAAGTTGATAATGTATATTCCTGGAAATAATAAAACCAAAAAAAAAACTCATACTTTGAAGTGTGATTGGACAAGAATAAACCTGCAATCGAGCAAGAGATGAAAGATTACCGTCGTTGCGGCGCTTGAAAACGTAGCGCTCCATTTGAAAGTCGCAGTTCTTGGTGCCGAGATGAACCTCCGCAGCCAACATCATTTGGATGTCGGCCTCCTTCTGGGAGAACTGACGCGGCGGCGCGGCGGCGGCGGCGGGAGTTGCCATTGTTGGAGCTTACAGATTGGGTAAACCCTAGGCCTATAGGAGACGAGAGTGGAGTGGCTGATCCCTCACACGTGAGAGTCCCAGGGTTTAATGGTTTGTTGTGGGCCCAGGCCCACTATGTGTTTCCAGCCCAGCCCAGAACTCTTCCAGAGACAGTGAGAGTGAGTTGATCAGATACGAGGTAGCTCAGCTGTAACAGTAGCAAGTCAAATCTAAAGAAATGGCAGTTTCCTCGTCGGCGTTATCAGCCTCCGCCCAGGCCCACTGCTTCCGCCGCCGCCATCATCATCGTTACGAAGGCCTTTCCTCTTCTTCGCTATCCTTTTCTTCCTCTTCGCTCGGTTCGTTCCTCTCTTCTTCCAGATCCGAAATTGCAGGGTCTCTCGGCCTCGCAAAAGAGAGCAACGACCGTCGTTCGTCTTTTATAGAGACCGCCGCGGTTCGCCATCTGGTGGGCTCCGTCACAAAGACTCAGGGCCTTCGTTTCGCCGTGGTGATTCTCTCATTCTTTCTTTGGTTTTATGATGATCGGTTTTGGCATTGGAAAAATATTGGAAATTACTGATTGATTTTAAGATGAACCTCAATTCCTCTTTAAAAGGTATTTTCTTTGTCTCCACCTTTAACCTTTGGGACCTTTAAGCCGATGTGTGCCGTATGGTCTGTAGCCTTATATTGGGATTGAATTACTCTTAATACCAATTAGTTTTAAGTTGAAATCTCAATCCTTCACGAGGTTTTTTCCTTCAATTTGTAATATTGGTGAATAATAATTTAGCTTGCTTCATCTTCAAGGTTGTAGCCAGGTTTAATGAGATTATCACAAAGCCGCTGTTAGAGGGAGCCTTGGCAACTTTTAAGAATTATTCAGTTCGAGAAGAGGATGTTGACGTAAGTTAATATACCCACTAAACTAAAGCTCCTTTTTTTTCTCCAAACATTTTCTTCAAGAAAAGTCCTTTTGTATAAACAGGTTGTGTGGGTTCCTGGTAGTTTCGAAATTGGTGTAGTTGCAACAAGGCTGGGCAAGTCGGGAAAATATCATGCCGTCGTGTGCATTGGTGCTGTGGTATCCTTTCTTTCCTCCTCCATTCATCATACAACAACAGCTGCTGCTGCATTTTAATTTCCTAATATTTGCTTTAGTAGATAAGAGGAGATACAACCCACTATGATGCTGTTGCAAATTCTTCGGCTTCTGGAGTACTTTCAGCCGGCTTAAATTCAGGTTTTCGCCATTTGCTCTTTCGTTTATCTGATTATTCTAGTTTCTCCCTTATTAGTCTTATAATGGAACCGTTCCTCATGTTTCTATAGGAGTTCCTTGCATATTTGGTGTTTTGACCTGCGACGACATGGAGCAGGTAACTTAGGATTCAAAGCATATATGTAGAGCATGGAGAAAATTACTATAAATCAATTGGATATTTTACATGAGTGTTGCCATTCATATTGTTACTGCAGGCTTTAAATAGAGCTGGTGGTAAATCTGGAAATAAGGGTGCTGAGGCTGCTTTGACAGCTGTAAGTTGATTAGAAGCTCTGCATCTTAATTATGATTCTTCTTGATATTAAAGTAATGTGATTAGAATTAAAGATAATTTCTGGTAGAGAAGATACAAGCCCTGTATAAATCCACATATAGAGTGCTGCTTATCCAACACATTGAGCTAGATTTCAACTTCTCTTGCGTACATATTGCATATTTACGCTAACAATGTTAGTATGATACAAGACGATATCTTATTTATGGTAGAGTTATTGAATCATAATTTGAAAGCATATTTAGTAATCCTAAAAATTGTATGGTCTTTCTATAATGAAGTCAACCTTTTAAATGCCACTACATTACCACAAGATATCGGTAGTGTTCTAATTGAAGATGATGGTGACTGCAGTTTTCTGTCCGACCTTCCTTTTCTCTCTTCTTGCAACTCTCTTTCTCCCTGTTAGTAGAAAGTGAAGTGTAGAAAGAAAACCGATTAAGGTTTAATTCTATTTCTAGTCAAGTATAAGTTAGATTTATTTGCCCCTATGACCATTGAGGTTTTTCTGCTATAACATGTGGATTAATATAATCTTTAATGAACAAGAGTACCTTGATCAAAATGCGCTTATTATGAATTTCTAGTTATATAATGTTATCATTTTACTCAAGTTGATCATTTTCTTGATGGATTAAAGATAAAATTGGCATTTCTTGCAGATTGAGATGGCATCATTATTCGAGCACCACCTCAAGTAGTGATGTTACTGGTGGGTAGAGGCCAATGCAAATTGCTTCCAAATTCCGGAATCTCTTTGTTTGCAAATTTTTTTTTTTACTTGCTGGATTGTCAGTATGCTGAGAAGGTTTATGTAAACTGCAAATACAAACTGGAAAAATAATGAAGTGTTTGGATATTATGAAGCAGTAATTTCTTTCTTGAGGAATAGTAGCTGGTGTTCATGATTTTATTAGTGTTTGGATGTTTTTCTGTTCTTTATATTCTGTCAATCTTTCTTGATGAGGCTCATTATGGATTACAATGAGGAGAATCAATATAAAAAGGTTGTTAAAAAACCAGGAAGAGAAGGGACTGCGAATGGAATATCTAGATTTGGTGGCGTTTCTTTACAGCCTTGCCTTGGATTATTTTTAGTGGTACATTTTTAGCTATAGCTTTTCTGCCCTTGTATTAAATATCTTACCTCGAGAATGTAGTCCTGTGTATAAATGCTTGTGATTATTATTTACAAACTAGGTGTTATCCTCACATGCGTATTTGTGGGTTAGAACTATATTATATACATGCATAAAAAGCTGATACAAAACAAATGCCTAGCTTTCCTGTCACTCCATTCCAAAAATCCCGACATTGGCCGCTGTCCCACAACTCCTTCAAGCTTCATTCTTCTGGTCTTGTTCTTCCCCAATAGCAATTATACTTCCCACAAGCTATCCCTGCTCGTATTCAATCACTTAAGAATTAATTAGGAAGAATAAAGTGGGTAGAAGAAAGGCAATAATAAGAAGCTTAGAATCAAAGTCATACACAAACTTTATTAGAAATTATAGAGTACTTGGCTTGGTACGAGTTGGAAAAATACAATAACATGCATGGTATCGGCTTAAAATGAGATCCAAAACCTCTATAGTCTTTTCATGCAAGGAATAGCTCCATTGCATTGCGGTAGCCATGAGGAAGAAAACAAAATATTCTCCTCCATTTTTCTCTCTATTTATTCATAATTGGAAAACGTAGCACCTGAGGCAAGTTGCATTCCAAAGATCAAATATTATAGAATCATAACTCTGCAAATTTTGTAGGGGGTTGTGCCTATATTGACATGGTGATATTGCAGCTTTCACTTACCTCTCATGGAAGTAGACCAAGGCTACTTGTACCATTGAAATGGGATCGAGCTCACGAAAAACCTCCACTGAGGCTTCGTTCTACCATTATTCCTTCAACTTCAAGCAGCTTTTTGATATGCAATTCACAGAACCATCCACATCCCACTTTGCCATTTCTTCCCACTACTGATCTGGTCCAACTTTCCCTCCAAAATGGTATTTCATCTTTATATATAAAATGTTATTTCTGAAATGATTTGGAAATTTCATTGTTGTGTCAGAGTGTAGCAGCCATCATATTAGGAGATGGATCAGCAGAATCCCGCGGACTTTATCCGTTGACAAAGAGAAGATCAGAAGGGGCTATACCAATTGCAGCAAAGTATAGACTGATAGATGCAGTTGTGAGCAACTGCATAAACAGCAACATCCACAGAATATATGCTCTAACTCAATTCAACTCTACCTCTCTCAATTCCCACTTTTCCAGAGCTTATTCTGGAGCTTCAGCTCTTATCCAAGTTATTGCAGCCAGTCAGAGCCCTGATCATAACCGATGGTTTCAGGTCTCAAATTCATTTGTAATCATGCATTAGATTGTGATATACAATCTTGTGTTAGGATCAAATTCATGTTGTTATTTTGGTTTTGATGCTAGGGAAGCGCGGATGCTGTGAGAAGATGCCTGTGGATAGTGGAAGAAGAGGGCCCGGTGAGTGAGTTTCTGGTACTTCCAAGTCACCATCTTTACAGAATGCACTACCAAAAGCTCATCACAGCTCACCGCAACAACAAGGCCGATATTACTATAGCTGCATCATTTGATAGAATGAATCCCGACCCTGGATTTGGCTTTCTGCAACTTAATTCTAAAAACCAAGTTGTAGAGTTTAGTTTGAAGTCAGAGGTGAGGTGGATTAGTTTTGCTTCATCTGTAAGTTTGAAAATGGCAAACTTGGTTTTTCTTTTTCTTCTTTTGTGACCATATATCTGCGTAAATATTTAAAAGCAGGCTCGAGGAAAAATGAGTGATACTGGCTCAAATGGGTTGAAGAGCATGGGAATCTATCTGATCAACAAAGACACAATGAAAAAACTTGTACACGAAGATTTTCCCAACGCAAATGACTTGAAAAGTGAAGTAATACCAGGAGCAGTATCTAGTGGAATGAAGGTAAAGAGTTGGGTAATTATGGATGTATATACATACGATTATGCATATGTATTAATGCATGTAATAATGATATAAGGTGCAAGGTTACATATTTGGAGGATATTGGGAGGACATGAGGAGCATTGAAGCATTCTACCAAGCTAACATGGAAACCACAAAGAGCACAGCCATGGGATATAAGTTAGTATCCTCATTTGAATATAGAGAAATGGAAACATAATGATATATTAATATGGTTTGTTTTTTATCGCAGCTTCTTTGATAGAGAAATGGCAATGTACACATTGGCTCAGAGCTTGCCTCCCACGCTTATAACGGATGCTGTCATTACAGACAGCTTAATCGGGGATGGTTGCATCATTAACGTAAGAAAATCACCATCCTTTATTCTTAGTAATCTTTGTATTTAGTTTTTCTAATGAACTCGAAGCGAACAAAAATAGAGGTGCAAGATCAAAGGTGCAGTGATTGGTACGAGAAGCATAGTTGAAGAGGGCGCTGTGATTGAGGATTCTGTGATCCTTGGTTCTGATTCCTATCAAGTATGGTAACCAATAACCAGTCCTTCATTATTATTGGTTAATGGATATAATGTTAATCTATATGAATTGATTTAATGTTAATCTACAGGCAGAAGAAGAAAATGATGAAGAAATTCCAATAGGAATAGGGAAGCAAACTCAAATCAGGAAAGCTATTATAGATAAGAATGCAAGGATTGGCAACAATGTTATGGTATGTATAATGTATGTAGTTTGATGTGATTTGTAGATATCTATATGAATGGATTTGAAAATGGGGAATTGTGGATGATGCAGATCATTAACAAAGACAAAGTGGAAGAAGGGGATAAAGAAGCAAATGGGTATGTGATACGCGATGGAATAGTGATTGTTCTTCGGAGTGCAGCAATCCCACATGCCACCATTATTTGAGCATTAAGCTTTATATGCCTTTTGTATATTCCTATTGTCAATCAAATATCATAATATATATATATATATATATATATATATATATATTCTTTCCCATTTTATGGTCTTGATCTGGCTAGTTCACATTCACGGTTCATGATTCAACTAATAAATAAATTACCAAATTTCTTATTTAATAAATAAATAATAATAATAGGGTAATAGTAGAAGATAAAAGACTCTTTTGTTAGTTAATAGGCCCACACGGGGAGTGAAATATACTAAACGGATACCCTAAATATTAATTCACACAGTAGATCACTTTTTTAGTTAAATCATAATATGCTATAATTAATTACTTCACTAATCCTGAAAAAAAAAATAGAAATTTTGGGGGCAGAAAGAAGAGAGGAAAGGGGAGCATCAGGCCAAAAGCTTACCCAAAGTAGTAAAAAAAGGGTTGTCATTTTCAAAGAGCTTATGTTGAAATTGTTACTGCCAACGACACATAACTTTTAAGTCTTTATCAGATCTCAAGTATTAACCAAAAACAGCAAGAACGAAGCAACAAAACTCGATATGTGTTTGAGTTTGAATATTTTTTTTTATTTTTTTTATTTAAGGTTTTGTATGATTTTGGATGAAATTGTGTAAGTTTTTATTACTTTAGGCTTAAAAATAGTTTGAAAAATTGTGCAAAGCCCGACTATCTTTTATCGCGTTGTTTATGAAGCGCGAGTATCTTGTTGGGTGCTCGAGTATAGCTATCGTGCACATTCTGTAGAGTTTAGTTGAATTTGTTTTCTCACCCAATAATTAGTATTATTTTTTTTGTGAATTTACAGAGATGCGTCTGTCAATATTTGTTGAGGTTGGAGGTAGATGGAAGTAAGTGGGTGGATTGCAGCAATAGACCAGTGAGGAGGAAAGTAGAACTATGGTTGTCGATGAATGCATCCCATTGAGTGAGCTACATGATCGAGTATATGAGAAGTTCCAAATAAACAAGGAGGTGTTCAGGTTGAAATTAAGTTATTATCACATACTTAGACAAAGGAAATGACCGAGCTATCTAAATGATGATGATGATGTAGAGGCGTTTTTGTTGTGCCGGACGAGACATATAAGCGAAATAACCTTGCAAGTTTCAAAAGAGCCTAAAGTTATTGTTGACGGTGATGTGAAGAGTAATTGCCAGTCAAGAACTTACCACTCGTCGACATTGGTAAGGATGAGATTGAGTAAGCCAAGGGTAGGGGTGCAACCACTAGTATATTGTCGAAGATCAATTCTCCATCTGACATCAATACACATAACTCGTTGTCCACGACTGTATCCACTTTGTTCCCAGGACAATCAACATACTGCCACTAGGCTTTAAGATCGATCAAACTACAAAATGCAAAAGATAAACAAAATCTAATTTAAAACAAGAAAATTGAAAATAGTGTGCAATGACTAATTGTCGCGCGCTATAACAGTATTGTTGTGAAACTCCGAAAAAAATTTCGTCGTATTATTAAAATCTCTAGTATACAAGTATAGTGATAATAACCAAAATAGCATTATTTTGAAAATTTCCACCAATAATATTTTGGTATCATTATCAGTAATAATATTGTTATTATTATTATTTTTACAAGTAATATTCTAGAAATACTATTATTACCCACTTCATTATTATGAATATTATTATTATAAATAGTATTTTGGTAATACTATTATTACTAATGATCTTATTATTATTATTATGGTTATTATTAATAATATTGATAATGATGTTTTTAATAATTCTATATCAATATTATTATCATTTTGATAATCATAATAATTCTATAAAAGTAGTATTATGATTTTATTCCTATTGAAGTTAGTAACACTATTACTAGGATTTTATTATTACAATTATTATTAATGATATTATTATTCATATTATTATTATTGTTAGGAAAGACTTGTTTTGTTTTGGGAATTTATCTCAAATACAATAAAAAGAAAATAAGAAATTGAACTTAAATGGGCTCAAATCACAGTAATGGGCTTAAAACTCATGTAGTATTTATTTGAGAAAATTACACCCTATATCCCCTTTTCCTTAACCCATTACATTTGCACATTATTTTAAAAATCATTACATCTGTACTTTTTTTTTTTTGTATAAAATATATTTTTATCTTTTCATATATAGGGTCATTTATTTTAGTCTCTAAATTTCTTCGTAATTTGTCATTTTATAGAGGGATAAAATAAGTAAAAAAAAGTGGCTCATGTGTAATGGATGTAAAACAAGGGTATAAATGTTTTGATGCCTCATTTTAGGGGCATTCCTGTAGTTCCCCTATTTATTTAAAAAAAGAAAAAAGAAATGGTCCAATGGGCTTAAAGCCCGAATAACATATTAAAAAATAATAATAATAATAACAATAATAATAATTTGGGCGAGGGTGTATGGCTCACTGATACGAAAAGAAAAAATAAATAAATAAAATAAAACAAAACAGTATAAAAGCCCGATTTTTTCGGAGAAGATGCTGGCTTTATTAAAAAACTCATAATGAGTAATAATGGGTAATTATAGCGAGAAATGAGAGAGAAGAAAAGGAAAGAAAACGGGAAAGTGAGGGGGAGTTTTCAGCAAGTTCGGAGGAAGCTTGAAGGAGAAAAATCCGGCGAAGGGGAAGAGTGTTTCGACGACACTTTTGGTAAGTTTCTGAACTTCTTTCTCTGATTTGTTAGTTTAGAAACGGTTTGGTTAGTGAGAGGGAAAGAGTTTAGAGAGATGTGAGAGAGAGAAACAGATGGTTTAAATGGTGGATTAAGGTTTGGGACTACCCGATGGTGGAGAAGCACATCACTGGGATCGGAGCTTCGCGTAGAAGCTAAAGGTGGTGTTGGCATGGTACGAGGCGGAGGCGGCTGGCTGGGCTGCCCTCCCCATGCAAGGGTCACGCCGGCTGTGCATGGCGAGAAGCAGCTGCTGGCGGGGCAACTCTGGCCAAGGAGAGACGCGAGCGGTCTGATGGTGCAGCTCCGACCGAGACTACAGGCGGCGACGTCGACGTGGGCAGTAGGCGAGGCGACATGCAGCGACGCCGGAGCCCTCCCTCCGTGTGCGTTAACGAGCAGGGACGTGGGCCGAGCTGCAGCTGGGCTCCCCCTGCGCGCGGTGGACGGCGTCGGCTCCAGGCAAGCGCGGTGAGGACCCAGGCTGTGGCGGTGGCTCCGGACGGTGGCGCAGTTCTGGTGGGCTTCGCGGGTCTCAGGTAGAACGAAGAAGAAGGAGGTGAATAATATCTCTCCTTAGTCTACGTGGCATCAAATAAAAAATAAAATAAAAAAAAGAAAAAAGAAAAAGGGGTTCTGTGCTGATATGGGACTGGACCAAAAAGTGAAAATAAATAAATAAATATATATATATAGGGATAATTACATTTAGTACCCTCTAGTTTAAAAAAGTTTCAAAAAGTACCCCGTATTTTGGGAAATACAAAAAATGGTCTCTAGTTTGCAATTATTAAGCACACATACCCCGTGTTTACTGTTCGCGATTTGAAATGTCTAAAATACTCCTTGTGTTTTGTCTTTTAATTTTATATGGAATAATTTTATTTCACTTTAAATTTAAAATAACTTATAAAATAAATTTAATTT
>WUAT03000001.1:628090-640612 GCA_010015005.3 Ulmus americana
CGGAAATAACGTTCAACTTCCAGTTTTTTCTTTTATATTTTGTTTCATTATTTTTTGGTTATATAGGTTTCGTTTGGGCTATTATTCAAATAATTTGATATCTTAGTTTACCAAAAAATAAAAAATAAAAAAATAATTTGATATCTTATTATGTTGTCCAAAAATTAAAAAAAAAAATCCTTTTATTTTTTTTTTATTTGGTAACAAAAATCCTTTTATTTTTGATTCGGGTTCCTTTGGAAATGGATTTCCATAATTTCCTTTCATTTTTGATTCGGGGTCCTTTTAGAGGTGAATCTTCTTCTTCTTCTTCTCCCTTTCTCTGTTTGGTCGGAGGATTCATTCTCCAATCCAACCCAACCCAAAACCAGAAAACATGAAGCTCAAGCAGTTGGAAGGCCTTCTCGGCGACCTTCAACAATTTCCCAACCCAAAGGTCTCTATTTTCCACGCTTTCCCGCCTGCCAAACACACTCTTTCGCTCTCTTACTCACGATTTCGATAAATCTCACTGTTGCAGGTGGAATTAGAGCAGTACCCGACTGGACCCCACATTGCTTCTCGCATGCTCTTCACGGTAATCCTCTCTTCCCTCGTTTGTTACATAGTTCTTGCTAGATTGTTTGCAGGTTGTTTCTTCTCTTCTGTGTTGGTTTAATGTTTCGTTCTGTGTTTATTATCCATTCCCTGAGGTGGGTTTTTGATGAAGAGTGATTTTTTAGCTACATTCTAGTCTTGGGCTTTGTTTAAAATCACTTGAAATTGTCTCAACATTTGTTTTCCTTCACTATTAGAGTTGAATGTTTAACGAGGGTAATACTGCCAAGCTAGAGTCTTTGAACTTGTTTCTTCTGTTCTGTGTTTGTTTCACACTTCGTTCTCTGTTTATTATCCATTCCCTGAGGTGGGTGTTTGCTGAAGATTGATTGTTTAGCTACATTCTAGTGTTGGGTTTTTGTTCAAATCACTTGAAATTCTCTAGACATTTGTTTTCCTTCAGTATTAGAGTTGAGTGTTTAACGAGGATAATAATGCAAAGGTAGAGTATTTGCAAGTGTTTGAGTTTGAGTCTATCATAATTATAGTTATGGATGGGGTTTTTTTTATTTATTTTTATGTAATTGTTACTGTTCAGTGGATAACTCATTTTAAAATTGATCAGGCAGAGAATTCATTTGAGGATGTGAGCAACAAGGTAGTAGCTGATTTTGGTTGTGGATGCGGTACATTAGGTGCGGCCGCTGCACTGTTGGGTGCAGAGTGAGTGATGATCTCCCCTTGTTTTTCTTTCTTCTTTGACATTTTTATTGTTGAGGCTAAGATTCTTAGGGTTTTAAATATATTCTTGTCTCAATTCTATCTTTATTATGTTTTTTCTTCACTCATTTGATGGCTGTAGTTGTCTTCTGTTTGAGCCTGATAAGCGATACCTATCATTCCCATTTAATTGTTAATATTTTTGGTATTTGAAATGTAGTAAAAAATTTCAAGAAGGAAAAGTATGTTGATGTTAATATGCATTGCATGTCCTTATCTTTTGGTGGTGGTTTTGATTTTTGTTTGATAACAGACATGTTATTGGCATTGATGTTGATTCTGAGTCTATTGAAATTGCCTCTGAAAATGCTGAGGAACTCGAGGTATTGTCACCCTTGTTTTTCAATAATTCCAATTAGTAGTAATGTTTATAGCATTGAATGGCTTGATTGGTTTCTTGCTTTTGATTTGCAGTTGGACATAGATTTTCTTCAATGCGATATAAGAAACTTAGGATGGAGAGGTACAGTTCCCTACACTTCTCTTGCCCTCTGCATGCATTGTTAAAAGAGAAATTCATTGTAATTATTGTTTGTGTATTTGTATCTGACAAGAAATTAAATGTAATTAACACTTCAACTATCATATTGGGCCCTATTGAAATGTCCCAATTTCAAAGAGAATTGAAATCAGGATTTTCTTTAATTTCAGGGTTCACTTGTTACATCACAATTTAATTTTAATGTTCATGGAAATTAGTTTGTTGTCAAATATTGTAGGTGCATAGTTGTTTTTTTGTTGTGCCTTTCTTTTAAACATCCTTTACACTTTCTACATAATGCACTAGGTTATGCTTTCAGACTTTGTCTTATCTATTGATCTTGCCGGTTCATGTAGGTAAAGTGGTTGATACTGTTGTAATGAATCCTCCTTTTGGAACCCGGAAGAAAGGTGCTGACATGGATTTTCTCTCTGCCGCTCTGAAGGTGAAGCATGACTTTCATAAGTATCTTTGCAATACCATTTTTAGTGGAAATTGAAGTTTTGTATCTGTTCTTTATGTATATGTTCCTTGTTGTGTCAGATTGCTTCTCAGGCGGTTTATTCCTTGCACAAGACTTCAACTAGAGACGTAAGTCATATTGCTCAAATGTCGTCCTAGAAAAAACCAAAATTCCTTTTTGGCTTAAAAATTATTTTTTCAAGCAATTTTGAGCATATCGTATGAAGGGTTATGTTGATAGGGTGACATGCTTCTCTTGTCATTTCAGCATGTTAGAAGGGCAGCCTTGCGGGACTTCAATGCTAGCAGTGCCGAAATTTTATGCCAGGTCAGTGAAAATAGATTTCTCAACTAATAGTCTTGGGATTTTTCAAACCTTTAATTTTTTTTCTTCGAACTTACCAATTATTGATCTGTTTTGTGTTCTGTTCTACATTGATGGCCTGATGAGCGAGCATGATTTGCTTGCGGCCTTTTGAACATTATATACTGAATACATAATATATCGAAGTTTTTTTCGTCATTGTTCATGTTTCTGGGTTATGACTTTTTGCTTCTCCCTGAACAGCTTCGATATGACGTGCCACAGCTATACAAATTTCACAAGAAAAAGGAGGTGGATATTGCTGTAGATCTCTGGCGATTTGTACCCAAATAGTAATGATTTAAGATCATTGATCGGGGTGTAATCACCGCTAATGAACATGTATTGTAAAACCATGTAAAAAAAAAAAGAGAGTAGTCTTTCCCTTCAATTTGATTGGATATTTTCCAAAGTGTTGCTCATTTGTTACAATAGGAAAAGCACTTTTCCAAAGTTGCATTAGACTCTGAAAGGAGAAAGAACTAGCGTGTTGTGTTGATTTTTGTTTCTTTGGTAACAAGAGTTTCATGAATTTGCACAGGATGTTCTCACCTTCATAAAAGTAGGATTGAAAACATTGCTTGCCAAGAGAATCTGAAAATTACTCTAAAAGCAGTTATAGCTTGTGAGCTAATTTTAGTAGAGATATTCATAAAATCAGAATCTTAACTATTAAACAAAGCAGAATTTAAGTTTTTTCAAGTGATTTTGCATGAGAATAAACAGTTTAGCATTCTACTACACTTGGTCATGATGTAGTTAATTAAATTAAAGGATTGCAAAAATGCCTCTACAGAATTGTATCTCTATTTATCAATACAGGAAAGCATAATTCAAAGAGGTGCTGGTTTTCTCCCATCTCAAGTTAAAGATTCCAAAAATGGTCCTGGTTATGCAACACTTACAACGATCTACAAACTAACTTCCTCAAATCACAACAAAACAGAATCCGATTTACCTTCATGTACGCTAAATTCTCTCCGTATTTTGACTTTATGCCTCAGATTCTGCTTTTTCAGTTTCAACAGTCTCTCCAAGAGTGAAACGAACAAACCTTCGAACTTTGATATTCTCACCCAGAGCAGCAACGGTTTGCTTAACCAAGTCCTTCACTAAAAGGCTGTCATCTTTGATGAAAGGCTGCTCTAGGAGAGCAAGCTCTCCTAGCCTCTTGGACACCCTACCCTCAACAATTTTCTCTCTAATGTTCTCGGGTTTTGACTTAAGGTCTTCTCTCTGCATCTCGAGTGCTTTTTCCTTGTTCACAATGCTCTCTGAAATGTCTTCGATAGAAACAACTTGTACCCGCGGGCAGGCCACAACTTGCATTGCCAGATCGTCAACCAACTCCTTGAACTTTTCGCTTCTACCAACAAAGTCAGTCTCGCAGTTTATTTCAATTAGAACACCAATGCGGGAGTCATGGATGTAGGAGCCAATTCTGCCTTCAGCTGCAAGCCGGCTGGATTTCTTCTCTGCGGACGAGAGACCCTTCTTTCTGAGATACTCCTGTGCTTTTTCAATGTCTCCTCCAGTCTCAGCAAGAGCTTTCTTGCAGTCCATCATTCCTGCTCCAGTTTCTTCCCTTAGTTGTTTAACCAAAGCGGCAGATATGGCTGCTGCTGGTGCTCTGTAATTGAATGATAAACATATTAAATTCTCGCAAGACGTGAAAAACAGTTGGCTTAAAGACAAATAAAATGAAAAATATATATATATATTTAGATTCAGGGGCTTCGAGATTAGAGGAAGTAATAACTTACTTTTGAACGGTTTCCTTAACCTCCTCTGAAGCAGGCTGTTCTTTTGGCTCTGGTTTTGCTTCCTCTGTCAGAGGCTGCTCTTTTGACATGGGTTTCGCAGCTGTTTGGGCAGCTACCTCTGCAGCAAAATCCTGACTTTTCTTTTCCAAGCCCTCTCCAAGATTATACCGCACGAATCTTCTCACTTTCATGTTTTCACCGATGGTTGCAATTGTCTGCTTCACCCAGTCCTTGACCACAACCTTATCATTCTTAATATAGGGCTGCTCAAGTAATGCCAACTCGTCAAGCCTTTTCTTGATCCGCCCTTCAACAATCTTTGACCTAATCTGCTCCGGCTTTGACAATAGATCTTCCTTCTGCATCTCAATCTCTCTTTCCTTATTCACAATCTCATCAGGAACGTCTTCAGTAGCGAGATACTGCACTTGCGGACATGCAGCCACTTGCATGGCCAGATCATCAACCAGCTCCTTGAAAATGTCACCCCGCGAGACAAAATCTGTCTCACAATTTACTTCTACCAAGACACCAATCCTGCTATCGTGGATATATGAACCTATTCTTCCTTCAGCAGTGGCTCTGCTGGCTTTCTTTTCAGCACTCGCCAAGCCTTTCTTTCTGAGGAACTCCTGAGCTTTAACAATGTCCCCACCGGTCTCTGACAGAGCCTTTTTGCAATCCATCATTCCAGCTCCTGTTTCTTCCCGCAGCTGCTTTACGAGAGCAGGTGATATGGTTGCTGCATCAATATATTACAAAGATGAGTACAAGCAGAAACAATTTACAAGTGAGAGACACTATACGCCATATCAACTCAAAGTATACACCATATCAACTCAAAAGTTAAAAACTGTGGAAGATTTTTTTAATTATAAAAGCACCTGAGATTAGTAATGAAGCTTTCCTTGTTACATTCTTAAGTTATCTACCAAGACTTGGTCCCTTTGACAATATTATGATATGACAGAATAGTAAGAAAAAAGTAGGATTAAAGCATTGTGGCGCACTATAATAGAAAAAAATTCCCATACTATAGACATGCATAAACATACACATCTAGAAACAATTAACTTCTATCAATTATATATTCTATGGGATTATGTTTAGCATATGCATGCTTGAACATAAACCGCGGTCTCCGTTATCCTGTGAACAATGTGTATTAGTTCTCAATTTATTATAGTGTTCTTCCCTTGAAACTCGTCTAGAATTTTGTGATAACATCAATCAAGCATGAGAAGAGGAAAAAGAACAAGAGATAACCTTTAGTTGAATTGGTCACACTGCCATTCTTGTCAGGGGCAGCTTCCTTATTATCATCTTCAACTTGCGAGGCAGAGGGAATTTCACTCTCAGCAACAGGTGTCTTTATCTGCACATCATCCTTCTTGTTATCAGCTTCATTTGCAGGACTTTCTGAAGATAAAGCTTGTACATCGGCTACTTCTTGAGGAATTTCCACTTCACCTGTTAACATGACATGC
Organism: Ulmus americana; assembly: GCA_010015005.3. Lineage (NCBI taxonomy): Eukaryota > Viridiplantae > Streptophyta > Magnoliopsida > Rosales > Ulmaceae > Ulmus > Ulmus americana. The sequence goes on from WUAT03000001.1 coordinate 633,965, forward strand.
ACCTTATGACATACCATAAAAGAACACATCCAAAGAGTTCGACAGAAACAGACGCAAGAATAAAATATGAAAGAGTAACAGATTGTCTCATGTGCCTCAGAAAAAAAATAGAAACACACGCATTTACATGCCTGTGCACACACCCACATGGTTTATCATCTCTCAACAAAAAAACGATATTCGTATCATTTTTTATAGTTTGATTACATTTGGAAATTTAACTGTCTATTTTGCAGAAAGCATAGTTAGAAACCTTCAGAATCTTGGGAAGGATCATCTGGTTGTGCACCCGAGCTAGTAATACTGCCATTTTTATCAGAACTAGGCTTCACCTCCTCATTCTCAGCAGGTTCAGCGGATGTGATTTCATTCTCTGCAGTAGGTTTATCTATTTCCTGTTCATCTTTTACGATATCATTATCAGCTTCCTTCTCTGCAAGCTCTTCACCTGTGGAACTTTCTGAAGACAATATTGGGTCAGTTGATTCAGCAGAAAAGTCTGGCTTTCCATCACTTTCTGCCCCATTTACTGAAGAAGCCTCCTCAACTACTGGATCCCCAGTTGAAACACCAACTTCAGGGGCCAAAATTTCAGAAACCGCCTCTGTATTTTCTGCTGTTTGGACTTCTAGAGCACTGGCGCCTGCTTCTACCTCCTTCAAAGAAGCTTCATCAATGTCAACTTTTTCATCCACTACAGAAGCATCAATTGTTGCCTCCTCGTTGCTCACTTGTTGGTCTTGCTCTTCAAGATTATCTGACACAGTTTCGCTTTGACTAGCCTTCCCTTCTAACTCTTCTGAAACCTTTGGTGCTGCTGGTTCTTCTATAGTTTTCTCTATTTTCTCCCTTTCATCTAAAAATGCAGCAATATCTTTGTTCTGGCGGAAGGCCAGTACAAATGGGTTGGTTGCAGTGTGGATAACCCCTTGACTGAGCTGCACATCTGACTTTTGAACATTTTCTTCTTTCTTCATTGTCAAGGTTACCTGTCCTCTGCTGATACGCAATACACGGACACTGACTTCTTGACCAACCTGCAGTAAAGTCTCCCCCGTAACGTTTTCAAATCCTTCATCAAGTTCCTCTGCAACAGGCAGGAATCCATCTTCCCCCTCGGGAAGAGAGATAAAAGCACCAGCCCTGTTCATATTCTTCACCGTGCCCTCTAAGTCCTGTCCCTTGAGAAACTTTGAGACTTTCTTCGAATCACCCCTCTTCTGACCGGGCTTTGAAGCATTCCTTCTTCCAGGTCCTGCCTTATCACTGCTGGCAGGAGCATCTTTCCACTGCTGCACCTTACTAGGATCGTCACTTTCACGCATTGTGAGAGAAATCCTTCCTGTCTCCAGATTTGCTTCAACTAATCTTACCTTCACTTCTTGCCCAACAGAAACAACACTTCCGACATCCTTCACGTAGCTATCACTTAACCTGGAAACATGTACCAGGCCATCTGTGAATGCCCCAAAATCAATGAATGCACCAAATGGCTGGATTGATCTGACTTTTCCAGTAAAAGTTGTATTAGGAACCAACTCCTCATCCTTTACTGGAGGCATTTCACTTTTTCTAACAGGTCTTGAACGTTTTGGTTCAGCTGAAGTAGAACTGGCATCAGATTTCGTTTCAGCTTCCTCGGATGAAATTTGTGAGGCTCCAGTGGAGTCTTCAGCCACCACTGGAGAATCTGGTTCCTCCACAGCTACATCAGTCCCTGTGGCTGATAATAATTGGACTCTAGATCGATTATGTAAAAAACATCCCCTGCTGTATGGTGGAAACAATCTAAAAGAAGTAGAAAGAGGTAAAAGATAACTTTGTGGGGAAAGAGTATTTATTGCAGATCTCCTTGACAAGCTGAATCTCGTTGAGCAATAATTTTTCCTGGCCTTAATGACCGTTCCAGGGATAAGTGAAACATTGCTTATAGAGTATGAAATCACGGGTGCCATAGTTAATCAAATTATGGAAGCTAGCCACTAAGATAAGTCATTCGTCTCTTGCCTCGCCTGCAGAGAATAGAAAACTTTGAAATAAACTCTAGAATGATAATAAAAATCCAAGAGAGTATTAAGATGCAAGTCCTCAGTTTGTAAATGAATTGATAATGCATTTAAAATTTTAGGAAGTTGCTACTAATTGGTTCATAGAAAATTTTACGAAAGGGTGAGTGAAGATCAAAGTGAGCATGATTTAACAACAAAACACCAAGTCTGGAAATCAGCTTCGTGAACACAATCACGAATACAACAGTGAATCTGAGATGACCATGAAAGTTGTCAGCTATGTAAAATAAATTTATCAGAGTACATCCCTAAATGGTACATTCTATCCAATCACAATACTTGATAACCCGTCTTCATCCCCTTGCATAAGTTGACAAACATAGGTTCATCATCGTTAATCGGGTTAGTTAAAGTTCAGCATAGCATTTTGAGATGCTAAAAGTGTCCATAGATAGTGGAAATCCAGTTCAATGCTAAAAATGTAGTAACCGATAAGAAAAATGAAAAATTTATCGAAAATCAATACATAACATACATAGATATACTATTCAACATACTTTTACATGTGGAAAACAAAGTAATGCAACCACAAGAACCACCACCAAAGTATCCAGATAGCAGTTAAAAACCAAACTCAAATGCTCCAAAAAGCTCCTAATTCCGGGTAAATTTGAACAATGAAACCAAAACACTGAAGAACATTTAAAACAATATCCACAATTCTAATTCTGCAGAGTCCATTTTAACAAATTTGTACACTTCCACTTATAATGCACTTAACTGATAAAAAAAATAAATTCAACAATTCAAGAAACTAGCAAACACAACAAGAATAATAATAAGAATAAAAATAAAAAAAAAATTCTAAAATCAACCTGTAAAAACACACAAAATCTGCAAAAAGAATAAGAGCTAACATTTCTTAACAACAACCCATTACAGAAAAGTTGAAGAAAACACAATAAACAGAATAAATTCAAAGACCCATTAACGTGAAAAGTAAAAAAAGTTTACCTTTGGAGCTTCAAAAGCAAAAAATTATATTCCAGAACAACTGTTAGAAACCACCAAAAGTTGAGTATCTCCAGAAAGCTCGCTCTCCAATTATGTATGGTGATAGAAGCAATTCATCAGCAGTAAGAAGGAGGAAACGAAAGGCGAGAGGTTTATATATCCTTATCTTTGTGGTGACACTGTTTTGTTGCCTCCTAAGATAGCAGATAGGCAAATCACGATGAGGTTCTAATCTTCCGCCCGATTTGGATATGCTTAATGGGCCTTTTGAAGGGCCCATATTGAAAATGAGGTGTTAGGCCATATATATCAAGCCCATTTAATTGTAAAGCAAAAGGCCCATCTCAGGTTTGTTTGGGAAAGTTATATTTTTTTTGATAAACAAAAAAAAAAAAAAAAAAGAGTTTAGAGTTTAGAGTGAGACATCATATTTTAGCTCCCATATTTTATACACTACTCTATTACTGTTAGAGAGATGGAATGAAGTCTTGAACCTTAGAATTTATCCTTTCAAAAACAAAAACAAAAAAAAACCTTAGACCTTATTATATCTTTTTATTTTTCTTTCCTCTCAATAACATTTTTATCAAAAATTTCTAGAGTTTTTATATGAAAAAAAAAAAAAAAGAGAAGAAAGAAACATTAAAGGAAAGGATGTGATAAACTTTTAGGACACATAAATTTTTTGGCCTTTTATTTTGGGTGCTATAACATTTTGGTCCATGTAGTTTGAAATGTATCGTCTAAAACCCCCGCACTTTGGTTTTTGTAACGTTTTACCCCTTCCAATTACATTTTGGTAGCAGTAGTTATGATAAATATAAAAAATAGAACAATTTATTTTAGTGGTACCTTAATTTTTGCCACCTTACCAGTTTGGTCCTATAACTTTTGATTTTGTTCAAAACAGTCATAAATGACAACATGCGTTACCAATTTAGTCCATCTGTTACATCCCATCTAAATTTGGATGTTATCTGTAATGTGGCATATAGTTGAAATTTTGAGATGAGGTTAAATGCTCTTGTACAGTTACATCTTCTATTAAGACATGAAGAAAACTTTTAATGTTTGAATATCAGGGTTTTTGCAAGAGAAATTAGGGGTTTTTTTATTGTGGCAAAAATCGTGATTTTCAAACATCAAAAACTTTTTTCATGTCTTAATAAAAGATACAACTGTAGATGAGCATTTTATCTCATTTCACAATTTCAACTACCACGCCATGTTACAATTAATGTCCAAATTTGGATGGAATGTAACGGATTGATCAAATTGGTAACACGGATTGCTATTTGCAACCTTTTTGGATAAAGTCAGAAGTTATGGGACCAAACTAGTCAGGTGGCAAAAGTTAGGGTACCACTAAAGTAAATTGTTCTAAAAAATACTAGGGTTTTTGAAAAATAATTCCTTTTGATACCCTATTGATGATCAATTTTTTAAAAAAATTCTAAAACTATCCCCAATATTTAAATCAAAATTATTTATAAAAGAAAAGAAAAGAAATAATATGACATAATATTAATAATAATAAAAAAATAAAACTAAAATCACCCAAAAATATCTAAACTATTCTCAATGAATGAACATATAATTTATAAATATTGATAGGAGTTTAGAAAATTTTCAAAACTTTGGTCATTCAAGACAATATGGAACCACATTTCAAGCTGCACCCTCAAAAAAATTCAGTGAAAATATAGCTCCATATTGCCTTTAATGATCAAAGTTTTGAAAATTTTCTAAACTACTATCAATATTTATAAATTGAGAAAAAATTTGTTCACTTGTTTTCTTGGGTGAGATTATTTTAATTTTTATTATTATTTAGAATTATATTTCATTTTTTTGGAAAAATCGACACCGTCTCTTGAAAGGCACAAATAACTTCGCGATATGAAAATATTTTGGCGTCGATTTTTTGTATAACCGATGCCGTTTCCTAACGCTAAAAGTCTCTGGCTTAAAAAAGAACGTGCTTGGCACGTGGGGACTTTCGGCGTTAGTTTTCTTAAAACTGATGTTGTTTCTCTGTTTACAATTCCATATCGCTGCCAGAACCCCCGTTTCGGCCAAAAATTCCCAAAATTCCTTCTCCAGCGATTTTCTTCCCAGCCGACCAATTTATGAAAACTCCTACGACTTGAGGTAGCAAAATACTTCATTTGTTGCTACATTTTAGTAAGGTTTGTGTTTTAAACATTTAGTTTTTGTTTTTGAAAATTTTGAAGAAATTTGGTAATAATAAGAATTTTCTTGAGAATGAATTGATTAAATGTTGTTTTGTTGTTACATTAATGTTAGAAATGTTGTGGGTAAGTTTTTATGGATTAGAATATAAAAATTATGATTTATAACTTTAATTTGATGAAAAATAGAATTTTAGGTTTTTTTTTTTTAAGTAAATTGTTAATTTGTTGATGATGTTGTATTAATATGTGTGTTAATTGTTGATGAATTAATAGTAAAAATGGCATGGATAATCTTGTAGAGTGAATAATTTTGTGAAAATTTGTTTTTATAAGTTTCATTTCAAATATTTAAGATTTTTAGGGATTTTTTAAAATAAATTGTTAATTTGTTGATTAATTAATGTTCTGAGGTGATTTGATATGGATGCGGATATATTTTTGTTTAATTTTTGCAGGAGATTAGTCATATTTTAAGGGGATAATCTATCAATTTTTTTTCGAGATTTAATTTGGAAGAAATGGATCGAGTTTGGATGACAAAACCTAGGACGTCATTGGATTATTAAAGAGGGGTTGATGAATTTTTAGAAAAAGCTGTACAAAATGCAGGCATTGGTAATCATATATGATGCGATAATAAATTTTTGCATCTTGTCAAAAAGGTGAAAGGCCATATTTTTCTCAACGGCATTGTTACTAGTTATAGAAGATGGATTTGGCATAGTGAAAGTATTAACTCATCATCGTCGGTGAATTTTAATGGTGTTACTTTGGGTGTTCGAGTTGATGATAATGTTTTTGGTATGCTTAATAACATAGAAAGGGACTTAGTGGATTGTAATAAGCAGTTTGAAAGACTATTAGGAGATGTAGAGAAATCTCTTTACTTTGGTTGTACAAACAACTTCACAAAGTTGTCAATGATAATTTGTTTGTACAATTTGAAAGCTGAAAATGGGTGGAATGACAAGAGCTTCCCATAATTATTGAAATTACTTGCAGAGATACTCCCTCAACCTAATGAACTTCCATGTACGAAGTCAAAAAGGAAATGTTATCTTTGGGGATAGGGTATATGCTTGCCGTAATGATTGTGTTCTCTATCAAAAGGAGTGCAAAGATCTTGAATGTTATCCTGTTTGTAGGGTGTCAAGGTGGAAATTAGAGAAGAATAAAGGTACAAACAAGAAGGGGGTGCCTGCGAAGGTTTTATGGTACATCTCCTATTCGGAGGTTTAGACAGTGGTTTCGGAATGCTAGTTGTGCTAAAAATTTAACTTGGCACGTGGATAGAAGAATTAATGATGGCATCCTTTATCATCTAGCTGATGTTCCGCAATGGAATAAAATTGATAGATTGTATCTAGAGTTCGGTAAAGATGTAAGAAATCTCCATCTTGGGTTGTCAACAGACATGATGAATCCTCGTA
>WUAT03000001.1:650917-661413 GCA_010015005.3 Ulmus americana
TATACAATATTTTTATTACAAAATAATGTTCAACTAATTAAACAATGTTTGTTTTAACATATCTCAAAATTTCATTACAAATTTCCATATTTTAAAGTCAATATCAATCATTTTTTCAAATTTTTTGCATCGATATTGATATCGATATTTTCGTCGATATTTTCGTAAAATCAGACTCGTGATATTTTAATCCTTGCTTCTTTCCCACTTATTAAATAAAACATGAGAGATGTAAAGTCTGTTTAATACTTTATGAGTATTTTGAATTTTGTTCCAATAAAAAAAATGTGTTTAATTTTTAGTTTAGAATATCTTATTTTGAATATTTATTATTGTTCAAAATAATCTAAAAAATAAATTTTTTTAATGAATTTTATTTTGTTTCAAATAATAATAATAAAAAAAGAATGATGATGATAGCATAGTGATTATTATAATAATAATGATACGATATTAATAACAATGATAATGATAATAATAATTGTAATTGTAATAGTATTAGTAATAGTAATTTACTAAAAAAAATAGTAATATTAATGATAATAATAAATTGGTAAATGTAATGGTAATTGTGTAATTATTATGATAATAATACTGGTAATTATAATTGTAATAGTTATAGTAATGATAATTATAATAGTAATTATAATGTATAATTAAAAACTAATTAAATTAAATTAATCAAATTAAACAATAAAAAAATAAAAATTTAAATTTAAATACTTTGTTTATAATAATATACCAAGCTCATATTCACTTCTCTATGCTATTTTATTCTATCCTATTATATTTTTCAAAAACTCATTTTTTTATTTATTCTAATCATTTTTCAAAAATTATGTGGACCTCGTCACATTTTCATATCCTATCATACTGTGTCATGTGAATCTTATCACTTTTTACATTATGTTATTAATGTTAACATCACTACTTTTTACATACAACATTATTTTTTATATTATTAAACTCGGTAGACTTCACTATTTTTTATATAAAATATTTAATATTAGTATGTGAACCCTAATTACATTTACTAAAAAATTTAAAATTCTATTTAAAAAATTATCTTATTCATAATTACTAAAATTTTATTTAAATCATTTCTCTAATGAGCTAATTATATTTAAATACTCGTGCTAAGCTAACCAAACAGAAATATCCTTTCAAATACCCTATTCAAAATCACCCTAATTGCGTTTCAAATATGCACATATATTTTCTTATTGTGTGATGTTCTTTATTTTGGTCTTTACACTTTCTTTCCAATTTTTTCTTTTACAAACAAATTCTAGCTTCTTTGATTTTTTTAAATATTTTCTTTTGTAACGATCACTCACAAAACTAAACTTAATTAGTATTTTAGTTACTCAAAAACACAAGTTTGAAAATCACATTACTCACAATAAATATATATATATTTTTTAACTGAGACAATATATATATTTTTTTACTGGCACATTCTCGCAAATTTTTTTAGAACTTATTCGATACAACTACTAGCACAATTTAACATTTCTTTTTTTTTTTTCATAAATTTTTTCCTTAAATTGCAAGATAAGAATAAAAAATCCAGGTGGAAAGGCAAAAGCCTTGTTTGGAAGTATGATGTGGATTCGCTTCACCCTCCTAATCCTTACTTTGGAAGCTAATTTCCAACAACAAAAATGGCGAAACCATAGCAACTCTCCTCTTCTTACGCGTACGAAGAAGCGAGTGGGCGAAGGCCAACACCAAAAGCTTCGGCCCCTCAAGCTCTGACCCTAACACATGCTCTACTACATCTCCTCTTTCAACACTTCTCCCTTCAACTCCACTCGCCTAATCCACACCATCTTCCAGCAATTCGAGTGAAAAATTCCAACAAAATTGTTTCTGACTAGTCTTCCTCAATTGGGTATCAATCAATTTCCGATTTTTCGCAACCTTTTTAATCTATTTTAGTCAATTACGCTTTGTTTAGTCCTTGTTTATTATTTTATTCCTTTTCTGATTGTTTATTGTTTTATATATTTATACTGTTTGCCTTTTTTTTATTTCCTGTAACGGTTGCGAACCAACCATAGATTTACAAGAACGTCGTTGTCCAATTCAATCTTTGTGCCAAAATCTGACAGTTTCGGTTCGTAAAAAGCTTGAAATTCTGGGAATTAAAGTTTGAGATGCGTTTTGGTCTTTCTTTTGTTTTATCTTCTTTTAGAGTTCAATTTTCAGTTGAAGCGTTGGAAGATAAGGTTGGAGTAGAAATCTGACCAAAACTTTTCTTGCATTGATTATACTTTATTGTAGTTTTTCAAGAATTGTGTGTCTGAAAATCGAGTTGGGGATCGACCAAGGTTGACGAAGGAGAAGAACAGAGTGAATTTTGCTCAAAATTCGGAGTTCCAAACTGGAATCTGATGAACTTTGGAATCTGAAGAACAGAGTGAATTTTTCTCAAAATTCAGAGTTCCAAACTGGAATCTGATGAACTTTGAGGCGATTTCCGCATCTGGATTCGTTGAAATTCTTTGTTTTTAGTGATGGGTTGTGTTTACTCGAGGGTTTGTATAGGAGAAGTTTGTACTCCAAGAGAAGCAAAGATCAAAGAGAGTCAAAATGCGAGGAACACTGAGATCCCAGTTTTCTCTCCTGACTCTTCTAATGAAGAAGATGGTGAATATAGAGACCAATTTAATCAGCTTAGCTTAACCAGAGATTCTGAAGTGGGAATCACAAGGCTCTCGAGGGTTTCTGCCCAGTTTCTTCCTCCAGATGGGTGCAGAACTGTTAAAGTTCCATCGGTAAACTACGAATTAAAGTACTCTTATTTATCTCAAAGAGGGTATTATCCTGATGCTCTTGATAAAGCAAACCAAGATAGTTTTTGCATCCATACACCATTTGGGACGAACCCAGATGATCATTTCTTCGGGGTTTTTGATGGGCATGGAGAAAATGGGGCTCAGTGTTCGCAGTTCGTGAAGAGGAAGCTGTGTGAGAATTTGCTTAGAAATAGTAAGTTCCAGTTGGATGCTGTTGAGGCCTGTCATGCTGCTTTCTTGACCACGAATTCTCAGTTGCATGCTGATAGTTTGGATGATAGTATGAGTGGAACAACTGCAATTACTGTGTTGGTTCGGGGTAGAACGATATATGTTGCCAATTCTGGTGATTCAAGGGCTGTTTTAGCAGAGAAAAGAGGGAATGAGATTGTGGCTGTGGACCTTTCAATTGATCAGACACCATTTAGGGCTGATGAGCTGGAACGGGTTAAGCTCTGTGGTGCGAGAGTTCTTACGTTGGATCAGATTGAAGGGCTAAAAAATCCGGATGTTCAGTGCTGGGGCACTGAGGAAGGTGATGATGGTGATCCGCCGAGACTCTGGGTACCAAATGGGATGTACCCTGGTACTGCTTTCACCAGAAGTTTAGGTGATTCAATCGCTGAGTCGATTGGGGTTGTTGCTACACCTGAAATTGTTGTTTTGGAGCTCACACCAAATAATCCTTTCTTTGTTCTTGCCAGTGATGGGGTGTTTGAGTTTCTTTCTAGTCAAACTGTGGTTGACATGGTAAGGTACCCTGTTGTCACTTGCTTGCAATTCTTATTAGAATATAAGGGTTGTATATGTTTGTTTACCTAATGTGTGCTTCTTCGTTTGCGTTTTTATGATTGTGTATTGGTGCTGTTAATTGTACATTATTATTGTCAGCTAAAGCTCAAACGTTTGCATTTATATGATTGTACATTATGATTGTGTATTATAGCTTTCTCTGAATTACGATAACCATGAAGATTGTCAAAACTCATGAATAGTAGAGTTGAGAATATTCATTTTGAAATTTAAATGGGTTAATGGCAATGGGTGTTTCAAAAACTGGAGTCTGTCATTTCTACGGTATTCTATAAAAATAAACAAATTAGCTATAATAGTTGGATGATGCTAACAAATGGGGTTTGAGCCTTTTGAGAAGTTGATTCTTCAAATTTTTCATCAATTTCCTAAATTGTCATCTTATATTTCAGGTTGCAAAATATAAAGATCCTCGTGATGCTTGTGCTGCAATTGTTGCTGAATCTTATAGACTTTGGCTACAGTATGAAACTCGTACAGATGATATTACAATTATAGTTGTGCATGTCCATGGAATAACTGAGGTAAAGAGGATTTTCAGTATGTTGTTACGTTTGCATAATTCTTTTTCACCTCTTCTAGCTACTGAATTACTGATGCCTTTTCTTTAAGACTGCTGCCGGTCAATCAGCAAGTTCTGGTGCTTTCACACGACCTCCTGTTCCTCAAGTTGTAGAGGTTACGGGTTCGGAATCTCCTTCCATCTATGGTTGGAATCCTAGGAGCCAACGTGTAAGACATGATTTGTCAAAGGCTCGTCTTCGTGCAATCGAAAGTTCTCTAGAGAACGGGCAAGTTTGGGTTCCTCCATCTCCAGCACATAGAAAAACGTGGGAAGAAGAAGTGAGATTATTTCTGATAGTATTTGCTCCATATTCGGCTTCTGTCTGAACGGTTGTTTAGTCATGAGTTCTTACTATTAAATTTTAGTTTTACTAAAGATTGTTTGTGTTTGTGTATGCTACAGGCACACATTGAGCGGGCATTGCATGATCATTTTCTCTTCAGAAAACTTACTGATTCTCAGTGTCATGTTTTGTTGGACTGTATGCAAAGAGTGGAAGTCAAGCCTGGGGATGTTGTTGTTAAAAAGGTCTCTGTTTTCTTCATGTCTTGTCTACTTATTATTTAACAGAGATTTCCAATTGTTATGTATCTGCAATGTGAAAAATATTACATTTTGATATGGTAGTTTTTTTTTTTTTTGAAAGGTGATACAGTAGTATGTTGAATGTTATATATCATTACTTTTAAGTTCTTGACAACATAAGTCAAAGATGATTGCATGTGCAAAACAAAGAAAATGTGAAAGACTTTCAAATTTGGCCCTCTGGGTAGGAAAGTTATGTAAACGTCAACAAATTGTTAAATGTGATTTATCCATAGAACAGTTGTTTCTAGCTCCCCTGCTTATTGACAGCCATTGTAGGAGCACTCCTTGATTTGTTTCTCCTCTATTTTAAAAGCAATAGTGGTTTAATTTTGAGATTTCACTCCATTGATTAACTATGGAAAAAATCTCCTGGAATCACATCTAAGAATTTTGTTAGTTTTTAAATGTAATTATGTAAGTATAACATTTGCCGTCTTTTGCAGGGTGGTGAAGGTGACTGCTTTTATGTTGTTGGAAGTGGAGAATTTGAAGTCTTTGCAACCCAGGTTCTCTTTTCCTCTTGCCAGTGTTTCATTTGCATGGAAAGTTTTGTTGAGTTCAGGCATCGTTGTGTTGACCAGATTAAATTTTACAGGAAGAAAATAATGGAGAAGTTCCTAAGGTTCTTCAGCGCTATACATCTGAAAAGCTATCATCCTTTGGAGAACTGGCATTAATGTTAGTTATTCTTTCCATTGTTTTCTCTGTAGTTATTGATATCATTGATCTCTGCTCTCGTGTCTGAAAATTGAATAACCTTTTTCGCCTAAGAAAAGTATTTGTATGAACTGAAGAGGTGCTTAAAGTAATTTATGTTTTAATCACTATAATGGTATTGGCTCATACTTTCTTTTGCATTTCTCGGGAAAACTGTAAGCACATTCCTGATATGAGCCAGATTCAATTTGATTTTTCACTCTACTAGATCTGCATATTTCATACTATTGTGGTAATTAAAAAATTGTAAGGTGCTGCAGGTATAACAAACCGCTCCAGGCCTCTGTTCGTGCAGTGACAACTGGAACTCTCTGGGCTTTGAGAAGGGAAGACTTTCGTGGAATTCTCATGTCTGAGTTCTCTAATTTGACATCATTGAAGTTGCTTCGCTCAGTAGATCTTCTGTCAAGGTTGACAATCTTACAGCTGAGTCACATTGCAGATTCTCTATCTGAGGTTTCCTTCTCAGATGGCCAGACAATAGTAAAAACGGTACTCTGCTTTGTTAAATAACTTGTTTCCTTACTCCATATATATATATATATTTTTGATAAATCTTGATCCAATACTCTTTCTCCTATGTATCTTTGACATTTATTTCAGGATGAAGGCCTTTCTGCTTTGTACATTATCCAGAAGGGACAAGTGAAGATTACTTTCGACGCACATATAGCTAGTAGTCCAAATGTTTGCAGTCTCAAGTTTGACAATCAAAACGAAGATGATAATCCACCAGGTAGTGAGGAGCTCTCAGTGGAGAAGACAGAGGGAAGCTATTTTGGTGAATGGACACTTCTCGGTGAATATATTGATTCTATAAGTGCAGTTGCTGTTGGTGACGTTGTTTGTGCTGTTTTAACAAAGGAAAAGTTTGAGTCAGTTGTTGGCCCTTTGAGGAAGCTTTCTCAGGATGATCAAAAGTATGTTGTATTTTCATAGAAGAAGTATCTTAGTTCATTATTTTACACTCTGACTAATTTTAGTTGCATTTGTATAATAGCTCGATAGTGTTTGACATTCTTAGCTCTGTCTGTTGAATTCAATTTAGGTCGAGGGATTCTTCAGATTTTTCCAAGGAATCTGTTAAAAGTATTGATATTTCAACTCTTTCTGAAGCTCAGCTTTCTGATATGGTAGGGAGTATTTGTTTTGCTAATGATAATGTTTCGACGAGTTAAATTAAAAAGAAATGTGATACTATTGGTTCTTTTGTTTTCTGTCTAGGAGTGGAAGAAATGTTTATATTCAACTGATTGCAGTGAGATTGGTCTTGTACATTTCAGAGAATCCGGTGAGTTTGTACTTCTTTTAGTAATTTGATTACTTCTTTCAGATTATTTGTTCATTCAGACGGACGGAAGATGGTTATAGATGCAATAGCAACTATGGAAGCATTTATTGTCCATGAGTGGTGCATATGCAGATATACTGACTAATGCTTCTTTTATGATAATGATTGGCCATTAGAAAATTTGGTTAGTTTGAAAAGATTTTCAAAGCAGAAGGTCAAAAGGCTGGGAATGGAGGCACAGGTTTTGAAAGAAAAGAATCTAATGAAAAGTATCAGCCCTTCAGCCCATGTGCCTCAAGTCCTTAGTACTTCTGTTGATCAGTCACATGCTGGCATACTGTTAAATACGTGCCTTGCTTGTCCGTTGGCTTCAATTCTACACACTCCACTTGACGAACAGTCTGCACGATTTTGCGCGGCCTCTGTTGTTGATGCCTTGGAACATTTACACAAGGTCTGATGCCTGAAAGTAGCTTCTGCCCCTTATGTTTCTTCTTTTTAAGTCCTGAATTTGCTCAATATGTTTATAACAGCTTTGCTTTTAATATCTTTTAATCTTTTGATTTGAATTTCAGAATGAAGTTCTATATCGAGGGGTGTCTCCTGATGTTCTAATGTTGGACCAAACAGGATATCTGCAGGTGAATGGGTTATTTTCTTAGTGCCGCATTATGTTGATATATATTGAACATAGATAAGAAAGGGAAAGGTTTTTGTTTTCATGCCTAATTACTGTTCTATACTTTGCTGTAATGTAGGTAGTGGACTTCAGGTTTGGGAAGAAATTATCTGGGGAGAGAACTTTTACAATTTGTGGAATGGCGGACTACCTAGCTCCAGAAATAGTCCAGGGAAAAGGCCATGGCTTCTCAGCTGACTGGTAAAGCTATCATTCTGTTTCTGATTTTTAGGAAAAAATGTAACGACTGCCACCGTGTTCCCATATCCTAAAAGTGCAGCGAGGATTTCATAGATCTATGTTTTAGATTATTTTAAAGACTTTAAGATACATGCCAAATCCTTTTACCCCTGAAAGGAACATAACATCTAAAGTTTCGATGGCAGTTCTATTACAATTTATGTAGGACAAGATTTGTGCTTGTGTGTCCTTGGGTATGCTATGAATGGTTCTAATTTTTATGTAATATTTGATTACTTTCTTCCCTTTAAATTTGTTAATCTTTCTTTGTAGTCTGAGGTCTAATTTGTCCTGTGTCTATGTACAGGTGGGCATTGGGAGTTTTGATCTATTTCATGCTAAAAGGTGAAATGCCATTTGGTTCTTGGAGAGAAAGTGAGCTCGACACATTTGCTAAGATAGCAAAGGGACAGCTAAATCTTCCACAAACTTTCAGCTCCGAACTTGTTGATCTCATCACTAAGGTAGTAAGCAAAAACTTTCTGGCTAACCCTCTCTCAAAAACAAATGCACCCAATTAAAACGTTGTGATTTCAATCATTCTCTCTCGTTTTTTAATTGAATTATGTTATTATAGTTACTTGACGTGGACGAACACACCAGACTAGGAAACCTTGGTTCTGATTCCATCAAAAGTCACCCTTGGTTTGATGTTATTGATTGGGAAGGGATCAACGAGCGTAGTTTTCCTGTTCCTCACGAGATCACCTCGCGTATTACTCAACACTTAGAAGCTTACTCGGAGGACTCTTCATTTCCTCGACTCTCTCTTTCCCAAGATGCTGAAGAAGATGTCGAAATTCCTGAATGGCTTGATGACTGGTAGAAGAATGAATGACAGATGAGGGATCTCCACTTTCATAATCTTGTTCGATTGACCAGAACCCGAGAATCCCATGGTCATGGAGAATATACAGAGAAGTAGCAGGATATGATTTTTTTCACATTGATCACCACATGTAGAGAAACATCTCTTCTGGGGGATCAGCTGCTGCTAATTGTTTAGTCTCAATTAACTTCAATAAAGAGGTCAGTTAAAAAATTTCTTTCTTTATTTTCATTTGGCTTTGTAAATACATATTTATGCATATATGTGTAAAGCAAGGCATGTGGGTTTCTTTATGGTTGAGAAGGCATTTCTTGCACCTCACCCAACTTATGTAAAGGCAGCTCATAGTAATTTGATTATCTCAGCTAAGTGGCTTCTGAAAGTTATATTCTTTCAATTTCTCTTGTTTTCTTGCCTAAAATATTCTTGTTTCAATTTTTATTCTGACTTTCTGGTGATAACTACAACTTATGAGGGCATAAGATTGGATCTCTCTCAAAATCAAAATAATAATTAATAAACTCTCTTGTATATTGGATTTTGTTGCGTCTTAGATACACGGTGTAAAGATATATAAACCAGTGAACTTGGGATGCGTGGTAAACTAAAGTCTTTCTTTATTATGTATTAGGTAAATTTTTGGGTAATAAAATATGTAGAAATGCTCGAAGAGTTCATTGTTGCTTAAAAAAGAGAGTAAAAAAAAAAAATGGTAAAATCTAAATATGTCACTTTTTGGCTCAAATGTTCTCAAAAGTTTGTGCCGATTTGCATGTTACCATCTACGACAGGAGTATTTTTCTGTACAAATGTCAATAAACAACAATTTCGGGAGATTTTAGTCAATTTTTAACTTTAGATGACATCATACAAATTTACGCAAATTTTAGGGAACATTTGATCCAATAAGTCATATATATAATGGGGGTGTTCTTTATTTTAATGATTTTGACATAATTGGTATTCAAATTATGATTTAAACATGATTACCGTAGAAACAAGATTACTGTAGTTGAGATTGTGTTCTTTTTGTGATTTAAATCGTAATTCTGAACTAATATTTTTTTTCATGATCTGAATCATAATTCAAATGGGATCACTGTTCAAATCACAAAAAAAGAACAACATGTGAATAATAACAGTATTACATTCACCAAACAGGATTACTGTTCAAATCACGAAAAGAACGAAGCTATATATTTATTGTGATGTTAATTTTACCAATTTTTTCACCCTCAAAAAAAATAAAAATAATAAAAAAAATAAAAGTCAGCATCAATGAAATTTGGTTTGCCTAATACCAATCAAAACAAGAGTTAGAAGGAGCTGGACAACGCAATACTAAAAAAATAAAAACTAGCAACAAAAATATTGGTTGAGGCACATATACTTAAAAACCATTTGCTCACCTATTAAGGGTCTTGCCTGGACCTCATCCCCATTTCTTAATATTGTGCTGTGCTACCAAATCTATAAACGGCACCAAAACCGACCTACTCCACGTAATTAAAAACCAAATATATGAAGACAACGACGATTAATCTTAATTAAATTATTAGACAGGATCAAAATATAATATTAATTTGATTAACTTTAAAACTTTCAGATCAAGTTCGACCCCATTTAAATTTTCTATAATTAATTTAGAATACTTATATACTTTGTCTTGCTTTGCGTAATAGCACATTTAAATTATGAGAGATGTAAGAATAATTTCTGCAATTTATAAACAGACACTTGTAAAGAAACAAATAAAAACACAGGCTTATTGATGAAGACAAAGAAAATAGACTCAGCTCTTACGTCAATACCTTAGAAGTGATATTAGACAAAAATAAAATAAAATAACAGAGACAACATAATTGGATGGAGCTATTATAATATTTTCAATATTGATTGCGGTAAATGGAAGATACTGGTTATTGGATTAAGACAAAACTATGACACATTTCTAGGACAATTTTATTTATCTT
>WUAT03000001.1:684679-701381 GCA_010015005.3 Ulmus americana
CTTATCATAAACAGTTGTTTAAAATAAATTTTTTTTTTATCAATTTTTGATAATTTTTAATAAAAATAAAGTGGTAAGTTTTGTTCTCATTTTCAATATGAAACAAATATGATAAATTTTATTTCAATTGGAATTCTCGTTTGTTGTCGGTAAAAATTTAAAATCTGACATCGAAAATGATTGCAATGACAATTTCTAACAACTTGTGTGAAATGTATTGGTTATAGTTTATTTTGATAATTATGAAAAATACACCTTACAAATTTTCTAATGAACTATATTATGTCAAATTCTATTAACAATAAAGAGGTCAAATATTATTATTTAGGAATTTTTTTAAATTATATAAACTATTTTGATATTAAAATCATAATCGAAGGACTGTTATTTCTCGTAATATATATTTGACCAAACCAATAAGGAACAAGTCACAGATTCAAAACCCAGCTCCAAGTTTGACACAAATATAAGACGGCATATTGGATTTCCACATGGTTGATGCGTTGACTTCTTAACAATAGATAAAATCATAAGAGAGTAACCTTTTTCTTGTGGAATCCACGAAAAACAACATAAAATCACAAATTGTTATATGAATGCTCTTTTAAAATAAAAATAAAAAATAAAAAAATAAAAAATTGATAAATGAATAATGAATAAAATGCTGTCTCACTTCACTGATAAGTGAGAACGTCTTAAAAGAGTGCCAAATGGAAAATAAAAAGCAAAGGGGTTGCAGGCCTTCTTCAGCTTTGTCTTTCCTGTTTATAGCTTTGGCAATGGCAACCTTTTATGAAATAAATAGTTTTGTGATACAAAAATAGGAACACATGTAGGATAAGACATTGTCAAAGTAGAAAATGATTGTTGAATGTTGATTCACTTTTAATTAAATTAAATGTGTAGAGAAATTAGTAAATTAAATGATATAAAAGCAAAAGATTTTATGTGCAAAACTTTGTATATTTTAAACTTTTTATTAAATATTTGGGAGAGAATGTTAAAATACAGGTTTAAAGCTTTTGAGATAAATCTACCTAACTTACCTACGTGGATGCATATGATTTGTGAGAACATGCTCTTATAATAACATATTAAAAAAGAAAACTAAAAAATGTCACACTTTTTTTTTTTGTTTTTTAAATTGCTAAAAAATTATTCTAGTAATACATTTTGAAAATGGAGAGAATAAGAGCATTTTCTTTATAACCTTTTGGAAGGGTCACAAGACTAAAATACAAAATCACAGTTCTGTTAGTTCTACCAGTTAATACATTCCACCAAATATTAATTATTTTATTTTTCTTTCAATTGACACCATTTGGCACCTGTTTCTTAATTTTTAAATGTATTTAACTCCGACTTTTCATGATCACTCTAAAATCTTATGCTCTTACAAAACCTTTGTATTTTATATGATTTTTTTATTTTATTATTTTAACAATAATTCTGTTTGATGATTTAAATATTGTTATTAATCTGCTCTTATGTTCTAAGTGACAGAGCCAAAAAATTTGGTTAAGGGGGTTAAAATTATATGAAAAATGTATTTACATCTTTTTAATCAAAAAATATTTTTTAGGGGGGATAGGTGTAATTTTTTTTTTAAAAATATTAGGTGAAAAATGTAAAAAATTTGTGGGTAAAATTTTTAAAAAAAAAAATCTCTCCTACCTTTCAACATGGCTCCGACACTTATCATATTTTTACAGTAATTTTATTTGAATCATGATTCAAATCACAAAAAGAACATTATTTTAGTTACAATAAAATAATTCAAATCACAAAAAAAACATTATTTTAGTTACAATAAAATGATTTAAATCATAAAAAGAATATTATTTTAGTTACAATAAAATGATTCAAATAACAAAAAGAACATTATTTTAGTTACAATAATCGTGTTTCTACCGTTATCATGTTTGAATCATGATTAAAATAAACAATAATAATAATAATAATAATAATTTGTTGTTACAGTAATTCTGTTTCTACGTTAATTTTGTTTGTTATAATAATTCTGTTTGAATTATAATTAAAATACCAATCATATTTAAATTCACTAAAATATTATTTAAATCGTGAGAAGAAAACCAATTATTTATTTTTACAATAGTTTTCTATATAATGAAGGAAAAAGCCTAATTTTGTTAGTTGTAACTTGTACATGCATGGGGGCCTCAACCTCAAACCTGGGAACAACAAAAGTACCTCTGTTGTACTGCCTATTTGTTTCTTCTTCTTGGTCATCTCTGTTGCTTGAGTTGCTTCCCATTCAAATCTTTTTTTCTTTTTTTTTTTTTTAACTGGAAATCTTTTTTAATCTTTAATATCAAGCTTCTTTATATATTAATAATACTTTCTAGTGTACACTGTACATAGATTGTGTTTGTGACTTTTGAACAAACTAATTAGATACCAATAAAGAAAAGTAATAAAAAATGCTTAATGACAAATAGGCTACCTCATTATCTTATCTGTTTGTGAAATTTATGCAAAACTTTGATTTGATCTTTTCAATTTTTGCTTATCAGTTATTACCACTTTTTCAAAGCTTCTACTATTCCATTACCAACCAACCCAACTTCTTCTTCAATTCTAATCCCCTTTCTTTTTCTCTCTCACTACAAAAATTATGGTTCTTCCTTAAAAGTCAAGCAAGAATTTTGCTCTTTCTCTCTCTACTTTTTCTCTCTCTATCACTCTTGAGAAGAAAGATTGAGAAAATTGAACCCACCATTGTTTCAAAGATTTAACCTTTAATGGCTCAGATACATAAAGAGAGAGTTTTTGGGAGTTCTAGAAGACACCAAAACCCAGTAATTGCCCAAACCACCATGCCTGTTTACCCAGTAGAAGACCTTCCTTCCCCATTTGGGGAACTGGGTTTGAGAATTTCGGAGTCGGAGCTCCGGGAAACGGCCTACGAGATCTTGGTCGGAGCTTGCCGGAGCACCGGGAGCAAGCCCTTGACTTATATACCGCAATCGGAGAGGACCGACCGGGCTCCGGCGTTGGCGCCGTCGCCGTCGCTTCAGAGATCGTTGACATCGACGGCGGCGAGTAGGGTGAAGAAGGCTCTCGGATTGAAGCCGTCGGCGAGTTCTAAGAGGAGAAACGGCGGCGAATCGGTGAGTCAGGGGAGGGGGAAGCAGTCGGTTACTGTTGGAGAGATGATCAGAGTTCAGATGAGGGTTTCGGAGCAGATTGATACTAGGATTAGGAGAGCCCTTCTGAGGGTTGCTGCTGGTCAGGTTTGTATAATTTGTTTGCCTTTTGAGAAATTCTGAGTTTTCTGAGAAAAATTCAGGAAAATGAGAGAAACCAAACATGAAATTTTGTTTGAATAGAAGATGAATATTCTATTGTTGTTTGTATGTTATTGCTGAATAATCACAAGTTGGGTTTGATTTTAATACTTGGAAAAATCAAATACTTTGTTTTTTAGCTTATATTGTAGTTTATTACTTTATCAACCATTGGAAGTTTTAATCTTATTTTTGTCTTCATAGATAATTTGAGTTTGATCATTTGGAAAGTGAAAGATAAATTTTTGATCATGTGGGTTTTTTATTTTGGTCCAATGTACTGAAGTATTGGAATTCTTTGCGGTTATTAGCTTGGAAGGCGAGTGGAAATGATGGTGCTGCCATTGGAGTTGCTTCAACAGTTCAAGTCTTCTGATTTTCCCAATCTACAAGAATATGAAGCTTGGCAGAGGAGAAATTTGAAGGTATTAGAAGCAGGAATTCTTTTGCATCCTTACCTGCCACTTGATAAAACAGATGCTGCCCCGAAACGGCTCAGGATGATTATTCAGGAGGCCTTAGAAAAACCCATGGCAACTGGAAAGAGCAATGAGTCAATGCAAGTCCTACGCAGTCTTGTTATGTCTCTCGCTAGCAGATCGTTTGATGGTTCAACTTCTGATACATGCCATTGGGCTGATGGGTACCCATTGAACCTCAAGCTGTACCAAATTCTTTTAGAATCATGTTTTGATGTGAACGAAGGAACATCTGTCATTGAAGAGGTTGATGAAGTTTTAGAACTCATAAAGAAGACGTGGGTTATCTTTGGAATAAACCAAATGCTGCATAACCTTTGTTTCTCGTGGATTTTATTTCAACGTTATGTTACAACAGGGCAGGTAGAGACTGATCTGCTGTTTGCATCCAATATTCTGCTGTCGGAAGTTGAAAAAGATGCCACGGAAACGAAAGATTCGGTTTACTCTGAGATCTTAAGTTCTGTACTGAGTTCAATGTTGGGTTGGGTAGAGAAAAGGCTTGTTTCTTACCGAGATGTTTTCCACAGTGATAATATTGAAACAATGCAAAGCATAGTCTCCCTAGGGGTGTTATCAGCAAAGATATTGGTAGATGTTTCTCATGACTATAATAGGAAGAGAAAAGATGATGTGGCTCGTGACAGAATCGACACTTACATAAGATCATCATTGCGAAATGCTTTCTCTCAGGCAAGTTTTAATGTTTTTGACATAACTCCTTAACGATGATTATAAAGCATTTCATAACAAACACAGATGGCAATTATGCTAAGATGTAAGATGGTGGACTTTTAAAGTAGCCCAACAATGGTCACACAAATGCCATTAGATCAATTGTGAGCCTTATCTTCCTTTTACTAGAACTGTCCTTTTCATCTAATTGTTCCCTGAGATCTAATTTTTCACATATCGCATGACTAATTAAGATTTTCTAAAGCAATTTCCAAATCGGCAAATCTTGTTCCTCCTCCATGTACTTTTACTAGTTATTTTTGCTAAAGATATTGTAAAAGTTTGGGCTGCACGTAGTCAAACAGGTCGAATATGATATGATATTTGTCATAGATGGGGGTTATTATTATTACTTGTTTCAGTTTATCCTGGCTAACAGGATGGTAAATTTAAGCCATGTTCCATTTTTGTAATATCTTCCGGTTTATGTTTGAAAGTAATTTTTAATTTCCCTAGCTGTTCCCTTTTTTCCTGTGAAGTATTTTGCTAAAGGTCCTGTTTGATATTCTTACACCAGATATTAGAAATGGCAAGATCCAAGAAGCGCATGTCTAAGAACCAAAGTCTTCCTCTCCTTTCCATCCTTGCACAAGATGTCAGCGAACTAGCTTTTAGTGAGAAGGCTATATTTAGTCCAGTGTTAAAGAGATGGCATCCTCTTGCAGCCGGTGTTTCCGTAGCTACCCTTCATTCTTGCTATGGGAAAGAGCTGAAGCAGTTTGTTTCGGGTATTACTGAGTTGACACCTGATACCATACAAGTGTTGAGAGCTGCTGACCAATTGGAGAGAGATCTCGTGCAGATTGCTGTTGAAGATGCAGTAGATAGTGATGATGGAGGGAAATCCGTCATAAGGGAGATGCCTCCTTATGAGGCTGAAACTGTAATGGCCAATCTAGTGAAGGCTTGGATAAAGACTAGAGTGGAAAGACTGAAGGAGTGGGTCGAGAGGAATCTGCAACAAGAGGTAAAATACGAAATAGTGAATATTCTTGTTCAGTATTTAGTTGAGATATAGTAGGGTGAATATATGACTAGATTCAAGTTCTTTGTGTTGATCACCAATGCCTACTAAATATGGAACTAATGGTAAAAGACTCGGGATACTACGATGATGTGCTTGTATTCACTCTCAGATCAAATTTGGAAGTTTAAAACTTAGAAAAATGCAAACTGCCCCCCTCCCCCCCTTTTTCTTCTCAAGTTTCTTAACTTCTATTGATGAACATAATACCAAGTAATAAACATAGAAAAACAGCGTGCTTTTGGACTATATTTTCATGTTAGTGCAATTGTGCAAAGTTTCACTCAAACTCTGCTTAATGATTCTGCGAGGAATAATTGAAACTTGCTGTTTTACTAGATACCCTTGATCGAACACTGAATATTTCTTGTATAGGTATGGAATCCAGGGGCAAATAAAGATCATTTTGCTCCTTCTGCTGTTGAAGTTCTCCGCATTATAGATGGCACTTTAGAAGCATTTTTTATGTTGCCGATACCTATGCATTCAGTCTTGCTTCCTGACTTGATGACTGCTCTCGATAGATGTCTCCAACACTATGTTTTGAAGGCCAAGTCTGGCTGTGGTATGTTGGTGTAGTTCCAAAGAGCTGATGCATTAACTTAGGTTATCAATCTCCATACTGACCACCATTTCTTGTTTGCAATCTGCAGGATCCCGAAGTACATTTATCCCTGCTTTGCCTTCTTTGACTAGATGTTCAACAGGATCAAAGTTACGTGGTGTATTCAGGAAGAAGGACAAGTCCCAATTAAGTCAGAGAAAGTCCCAGGTTGGTATCGCAAATGGAGATAACTCGTTTGGGGTACCACAACTTTGTGTTCGCATTAATACTTTGCAGCTTATTCGATCGGAGATGGGGGTTTTTGGAAAAAGGATAATTGCCCATCTTGGGAACTCGGAATCCAATCGTGTGGATGACATTGCAAAACAGGTGGGCAAAATGTTTGAGCTTTCAGAATCCGCTTGCACAGAAGGAATCCAACAACTCTGTGAAGCAACTGCGTACAAGGTCATTTTCCATGACCTGAGCCATGTTCTCTGGGATGGTTTATATATTGGTGAAGTTTCATCCTCTAGAATTGAGCCTTTTCTTCAGGAACTTGAACAATATTTGGAGATTATTTCATCAACAGTGCACAACAGGGTCAGAACACGTGTTATTACAGATGTAATGAAAGCTTCTTTTGATGGTTTCCTGTTGGTTTTACTTGGTGGAGGTCCTTCCCGTGCTTTTACTCACCAAGATTCTGAAATAATAGAAGAAGACTTTAAGTTTCTGACCGATCTGTTCTGGTCAAATGGAGATGGTTTGCCACCTGATGTGATCAATAAATTTTCAACTGTTGTTAAAAGTGTCCTTTCCCTGTATCATACAGATACCGAAAGCCTTATTGAACAGTTCAAATGTGCGGCTCTGGAGAAGTATGGCTCTTCCGCTAAATCCAAGCTTCCTTTGCCTCCAACATCAGGTCAATGGCATCCAACTGAACCAAACACACTTCTCCGGGTCTTGTGTTACCGGAATGATGATTCTGCTGCAAAGTTTCTTAAGAAGACTTACAACCTGCCCAAGAAACTATGATTTTCTCAAAAAGCTGCTTCATGGGTTCCACCCGGTGCCGTGACATATTGATGACCATTTCTTAATCATCTATCAACCATTCAAATTTCTGACATTGTAGTTCTCTCGGAGGCTTTTTCCCAGCAGAACTGCCCAAAAATATAGCACATAAAAAGGTAACTTATAGGCTGCATTCTTTTGGATCATGCAAAGGTAACTTATAGGCTACATTTTAAGAATGCTGGAAGGAATGTTGGTTTCTGTTCTTTTGCAGTCTCCAAGGAACGACCTACCGCTTGTGGAAGCAGCATTTTGCTGAGCACGGTACAGATCCTTACTTTGGCATTGTATGTAATTAGTCTTATAACTGACACGGCACAACATAAACTGAATGATAGAGAGAGAGAGTGATATTTTGTTTTCTTGGCTTTGAAGTTTGAGAATTTGTATTGATGAGTCGAAATTTATTGTTTGTTTTGTTGTTTGGGCATTTCTTTTAGGCAGTGATGGTGAAGGATTGAGGAAGTTGTGCTACAAATGTAATCCACAAGAGAATTTAATACCAATAATATTATTATGTTGAGAGCAGTATTTACAGAAATTCGTAACTATATTCTTTACATATGTAGTTTTTATTATTGTCAATCTTTATAATTTAGGGAAAGATGTAATATTTTTTCTTTTGGAAAAAGAGCTTTATTGTTTAATATATACATTAGTCGTCTTTAATTTATGTATTATGAAATATAAATTATGAGAGAAATTTTATTCTTTTTATCCCTTCATTTTTGTTGAAAAGAACAGCTCAGATTTTTAAAAAAAGTTTAAATTCAAAAAAAATTCTGCAATGGATCCTAAAAAAACATGTTTCTTAACTTAATTTCTAGAAAGATGATGCCTAAAACTACCGCAGCAAGCATGCCCGAGGAATCTTCTATGTATGAAATTCTTTTAATCTATTTTTTAGGCTCCCTTTTCCGCACATAGCAATAAAACACAAAGAACCTATTAAAAGTTCGTTGTACAGAAGCAGCCACAAGATGTAAAATCAATTATTTGATCCCAAAAATAAAGCAGGAACTTGAAGAAGCACTCATAGTAGACTAATCCAAAAATTTTACTTTTTCCTTTTTTTTTTTTTTCCTTCTTCTGCCTAACAATTTGTTAAAAATAAGATTACATTGTGAAGAGGGAGACCGTGTCTGCAAAATCGTCTAGTGTCAGCATCTCTATAAGAAATGACCCAGTACGCTCCACAATCACTCTAACAAGTAATATCAATGAATTACAGGTGAAACTGGCTTTGACAGATTAACCATTATTTAGTTCAGTGCCAAGGATTCTTCTTACTTGCTGCGCTTCTTTTTTTAGTTGTTCCGCTTGATTTCTGCCATGACAAGAGTAACACCCAAAAGGAATTGAAATTAACAATGAGCAAAATCTCAAGCACAGCAGAATCAAGATAATATTAGGGAACAGTGATGATGATAAACACATACCGATTTCAATTTCTTTGTTTTCCCTCGAATTCTGTTCTTTTGAGGTTTCAGTTTGTAAATCCTTACCATCCAATGGTGAGTTGTGAAAACCTGAATTGATTTAAATCCATAAAACATTATCAGAAGCAGTTGAGGTAATGTTTCTTTGTAGAGCAATCCTTAATTAAATATATATATTCTTTAATAAAAATATCCAAGTGTTAGCTCATACTAATTACTAACTATGAGACCTCATAAATAAACAGAATTGTTAAGAAAGTCATCTTACCTCTTCGAAGTGGGTAAGTTTGAAATGTTTCTTTCCGATTTCTGTCCGCCTCACTCTGTCAAAGCCTTTACCATCCGTCTCCACAAACCTGTAGATTTTAACATAGTAGTTTTAGCAACTTAATCTTTTCTGGTTGAAAAAGATAGCAATTTATTAATTAAAAAAAGGAAACACTTCAAATTAGGGGCAAAAACAAACCTGTAATATGAGAGTTTGTACATGAGGCAGTTCAGCATGGTTGGAGTAGCCTGAGCATCAATTCGATATTGACCATCTCTCTTTAGACAGAAATGTAAAATGAAATATGGTCAGGGCTCTAAATTACATTTCCAGCAACACTCAATAACATTATTTACGTAAACAAAAGGGAAAATAGAAAAAGAGATGGCGATTGAACCAATTTGGAAGGGGGGGTGGTGTTGGTTCTGGAACTTACTAGATAATCAGGTTCTTTTATGTGAGGGAATACACCCCCTCCTATTCGAACCATCCACAGGAACTTATTGATATCATCACTGGGGTAGCCAACGAGACCTAATGAGTAAAGCAACATATCAGGATAAAGATCAAAGATCAAAGATCTTGTTGCAAGACAGAATAAGCATAAGCATATAGGGTACGGAAGCCAACCTCCAAAAACAACAAGAACATATTTTACATCCAAGGAGTTAAATATATCCCATGCAGCCTTTTCAGGAGAAGACATGGCAGTACCAACAGTTGCAATATGTGTGTTGTTCCACGTGTTATTGTCAACAATGACGGTGCGGTTAGCCATTGCAGTAGTTTGGTATCCGTAATCCCACCAAGAGGCAACCTGCAAGAAGTTAAAAGCTAGTGTCAAATAAAGGGTGCCATTATTACTTGAAGGTTAAGGGTCATTAATCTGTCCGAAGGTCGGGTGGGAGGAAGATAACAGATACTCCAACAAGAAAACCATGAGCAGCCAATTGCTTCATAGAGATAGAACCAGCACACCCTTAGCAAAAAAAGAATCAGATGTGATGTAGCTTGAAAGAAAATAAAAGTAGGTCTAAGTTGCATAGAATGCATTAAGGTAGCAAACTAAAGATATGACGTAAAATGTGCTGTTTATGCTGTGAAAATTAGTCTTGGTAATAATGTTGTGACCATGATTAGTGTTTAAGGCCTCATTCAATACGGTGTAATAACTTTTATTGTATCGCATAATGGTAGAATGCTAAGCTATATGAGTAATCACAGTGTACCAAACTAGACTTAACAATTTTCCTTAAAGTACAAATCCTACAAAACATTAGAACATGATTTACACTCTCCTAGTTCAAGGGATGGGAACAAATAAGGGCAACCAGTATGCTATTTTAATCAAAGCAAGGCAATCATCATTATCATTATCATATTTAGGTTCATAGATGGGATTTTTTTTTTTTTTGCATAGAAATACAAAGAGTTGATTCCTAATTTATGTTAAACTCGAATATTGAAACTTCAAAATCAGGTACATGATCATTGTATAACAGCAGTAACATGATTAAAAAGATATGAATTAGCAATGTGTGAGGAGAACTGAAAGGGAAAGAAAAATATAAAAAAAACTCACTTTATCATCCACCTCAGTGTTGTGGCTTAGCCATGCATAAGCCTCTCTAAAATCATCAAAAACATGAAGACCATCGTGTGAATAAGATGTTAGAACAATGGATGGTGCTGAGTAAGCTTCTGCTGCTGCCCATACACTATGAACCTACAAAATGGCCAATCAACTAAAGTTTAGAAGCCCTATACAAAAAAAAAAATGAAAATAAGTAAACTACAAAGTGGATGATCAAATAACAATTTGACAACTACAGATCCCAGGGAAAGAAAAATTGGATATGGAAATTACAAGGACCTCTTGCACAGCTTAGTCAATGTATTATTATATCTATCATGGAAGGTTTGAAATTATACTTGGCCACATTGCAAACCCAGACATCCATCAGTAATGAAATTAACAGTCATAAAAAAACAACATATTCCTTTCGGTATAGATTACAGGTATAGGGTGTAAACATTCAAACAACGAACATATTTTCACCTAGTACATACAGAGTTCATATGAACCATCAACATTTACCCAAGTAGAGTGAGAAAAAAGTTATGTACCGCATAGAAGGCACCAAGCAATACAAGCAAGAAAATTGCTAGTACAGAAGGCACCAAAGGTAAAACCAGAAGCCTTTTTTCAATCCGAGACCTAATAGATGTCTTTTCCACAGCC
This sequence comes from Ulmus americana, assembly GCA_010015005.3. Classification (NCBI taxonomy): domain Eukaryota; kingdom Viridiplantae; phylum Streptophyta; class Magnoliopsida; order Rosales; family Ulmaceae; genus Ulmus; species Ulmus americana. Next base: position 695,799 of record WUAT03000001.1, read on the forward strand.
ACAGGTTCTTTTTCCTTCTTTCTGTTCCTTTTTGATGGGCGTTCCTTTACTGCATCCTCAGCTTTATCTGTCTTTACCGCATTGTTCTGTTGTACAGCATCACTGGTACTCGTATCCCCTGCCTTAATGAGTTTCAAAGGACATTTGTCTTGGTAAGTAATAAACTTACATTTGCATCAACTTGGGAGTTCACTGATGTTCCAGGTAACTGAAACTTAATTGATTGTGTGAAAACTTCAAAAGCTTCGGAGAGAGCAATCCCTGACAGAATACAAGCTGCTGGAGCAAGTACTAGCATAAGGCGAACCTATAACGCTAGACATATAAAGGATGAGATAGATTTGTGGAAGGGCATGAGGAAGAAAGGCAAACTGAAGTCGTCTATCCAAACATAGTTCTTACCATAACTCCAGAAAAATAGACAGATGTTACAATATAAAGGATCACTAGCATCAGATAATGGTGAAAAGCACGCCTGCCAACAGGATAAAACCATCAAGAATAGGTTATCAATATAAGATACTGAAAACAACTATTGTTAAAAATAGAAATTACAATAATCCCAAAAAAACTATTGTTGAAAATAGAACTTACAATAATCCCAGCAGGAACCAAGAATGCTAAAACATTAATGTCCATAAAGTACGAAGGCCAAGTTGGAGGCTGATGCTCGCTAACACTAGCAATAATTGGGATTTATTTGTTTGCATATGTTCTGTCAAATAGGTAAACATATATTAGTAAGAACCTACCAAAATGGAATTCTACCTTAAAATCTAAGAAGAAAAATCACTACAACTACAAACACTAGAAATGAGATCAGAACACGACCATCAAAGCACAATAAAGATTCATAATATTTTAAGAAAAGTTATAGAATGAGAAACCGATGAAATGGATTTCTCATATCTCAGGCCTGTCCAAAAGCACACACAACAAACAAATAACACCAAACTCAGTAGTAGCAACTGAACAACCAGAGTTGTAACCTAAACAATTTTTGTTTGCCATCATACAAATTTTTGAAAGAAGACCAAAGTTACCAAACAAGAATGACACAAGAACCAGAGACTCTTACGAATAAACATTTGAAGAAGAAGTGTGAGGGAAAGAAGAGAAATGATGATACATACTTGAGAGTGCTCGGCACCAACACCAGCAGCAGCCCCATTTGGTCCTCTGAAAACAATAGGAACATATATCTGACCAGCAGACATATAGTTTGACTTTGTAGCAGAATTAATGATGTGGTCAATTGCCTGCAACAGAAGCCGAAAATCAGATTCGGAACAATTATAATACAAAAGCTTGAATATAGATTATAGAAGTTTGTAATGTGTTAGACAATTCAATGAGCGAAGTTATATATGTACTATTCAAAGTTATAGACAATTCCTTATGACAACACAATCACTAAAGAACAGAAGGCTGAAAAGAAAATATCAGTTTATCTCCCTAGGTTTTGAGAGCATAGATAACCAAGAAATGTATTTCCTTAACAATGAACATCTAGATCTTATTTTCTTTTCATGAAACCATAAAAGAGTCAACTGGTTGGTAGAATGATTTCATGATATTCTAATCCTGATAATGGTCAAAGTTCAAATTCGAGGGGTAGTTATTCAATTCAACTGACACTATATTACACAACAAAACTTTTTCCTTATGCAGTTCTAAGGCGTCCCATCCAATATTCAGCATCAATATATCAACAACTAACACACAACCAAAAAATCTACAGACGGAAGGTATCCAAATATTATATCCCAAAGAGAGACTACCCAACCTGCATGGAGAAGTTAAATGTCATAAACTCTATCACAGGCTTCAAACCATAGTAAGCAGCTCCAACTCCTATCCCAGTAAATCCAGCCTGCAAAGGATATACCAAATCAGTGAGATCATGCAACTGCTACCAAAATATATTAGAATCACATATTTTATCTTCTATGAATAAAGATTACAAACTCGTAAATATGAGTCATTTATAAAGGAAAATCCCTTAATATTTGCTAGACAAACAGCTACAGTAACCCAAAAAAGAAAGAGTCAAGTAACAAGAATAACCTCTGTGATTGGGGTATCAACAACCCTGTCAGGCCCATACTTATCCAAAAGTCCTTTCGATATCTAAGAAAATGGAAGAAAAAAGAACATAATTATAAGCAAGTCTTAAGTCCGATACAATACAATCAAAGAGTAGAAATATTACAAAACAATCTTTTGAACAAGCACACTAACCTTATATGCACCCTGATATTCCCCAACCTGCACGTACAAAAGAAAACTGAAAATAAGAACAGGAAGAGCAACGATCCAGATTAGAAAATTTATTTATATCTGCAAACCTCTTCGCCCATCAAAAAGACTTTAGGATCAGCCGACATTTCCTCATCAAGAGCAGTGTTGAGAGCATCTCTGACTGTAATCTGTATATAATTTTCATTTGAAGAAAATCTAAGTTCCAGTGTTTTCCCCAAAAGACAAAAATGCAAAATTAAGTAGCTAAAAAAAAATACATAAACAACCTAAATAGGATATCAACTAGCAGAATACACGCAGGTAACCATAGTAATTGGCAAGCTCCAAAGCAATGACAATGTCTTAATTTTATTAGAGAAAATAACACACGTGACCCTTGACTTGTGTTTACGGTCCCATTTTGGCCACTGGCTTGGCCCTTCTGTCAACTTTGGCAATCCACATCATCACTTACCGTCTCAAAATGGATGGAGTTGGACTGAATGGCCACTGTTGCAACAATTTGTATAAAAAATGGCCAAATAACTTTCACTAGTCAGTGTCCAAAATGGGACCAAAAACACAGGTAGTGGCCACCGAAAAAATTACCCCAATTTGATTATAATCTACTCAAGCTTTAGGACTTCAAATAAAGAAGTTCAAAACGAATAAAAACAGATAACACATAGCCCCCATTACCTCTTTCGCGGCGGAAGAATAATTCCTCAAAGCGGAGACGGCAGGGCGAATCCTCTGCTAAGACAAACACATCCAAAGATAAGGCATACATCAGAAACAGAACCAAACAAATACATAATATGATAAGACAAATATTCAAGTGTTTACCAGAAGTGATGAGCTTCCTTGGCCCAGTTTTTGCCTTAAAACCCCCAACATCTTTCTATCTTCCTTTCACAAATTCCACCGATCACTGGAAATTTAAAAAAATAAATAAAAATCATATTTTTCTGGATTCCAGATTCGTATTGAGAGATTACACACAACAAATCAATTCAGAATCCGCTATTACCATCCAGTTTCATAAGAGAATTACACAAAACAGAAAACAAAAACAGATTAACGGAAAATCTAGATTTGAAGTGAGCATTAAGCATAAATCAGATTGAGAAGAGCAAAATAATAGATTTAGAAGAAGAAGAATCGAGGAGGAACCTAGTTTGGTGTTGGGATCTGATCGGCGATTTGACGCAAACAAATCGGAGGAACAGCTTTGGGTCGAACGAAGCACGCCTTCACTTACCTCGCTTTTATTCTCTTATTTTATTTCATTTTATTTTCGGCTATTTTCTATTTTTTATTTATTTTTTAAAATAATTTAATAAATAAAGTACCACGATGCTACTTCGCTGTTTTTATCGAAAATAAATAAATACGTGTCGCCTTTTATTCCAAAAAACAAAAACCCTAAAAAAAACTACTCAGTTCAATAAAAAGAAACAATTATCTTATTGGTGGTGATTATTTGGCTAAAATTGATTTTTTTTAAATTTATTTTGTTGTTTTGTAAAGGATGCTGGATTTGACTTTTTCGTTAGCACAATTTTGACCATATTTATTAAGATAGATTTTTATCTTATTTTATTCATCTAACCATATTAGAGTTCAAAATCGACCTAAACTAAGATCGTTTTATATATATATAAATTAAAAAAGAAGAAAATCTAAGCTAAGTTATAAATAACAAATAAGGCATAATATTCTACGAAATAATAATAATTAATAGTTTAATTATAGGGAGTGGTTAGGTGGGTGCATGTATACTATATACACCCAACTAACACACACACACCCTAGTAGTGTTTGTTAATAGTTTATATGATTTTAGGCATTTCTGGGAAGAGAAGAAATAAATAAATGATGAAAAATCCCACCCACAACCTATCTTATAGTCATAGGTGAAGTTTGACTTTTTCCCAATGTTACACCTAATCGTCGTTTTGTTTGAATTCTACATTTGGGACTTGTCGTATGTATATTATGGTAATTATAACCCAAAAAAGAGTGGACATAGCTATCACCATCTCCTTATACTTATATATACGGCCATAAAGTTTCAAGGTCTTTATTTTTTGTTTCTTCAATTTATTATAGTCGTATGTGATATTTCGTTGTCGTAGTGATACTTTAAAGTATGGATTACCCTTTAGGGGCTTTGAAAGGGCAAATGACCGGAAATAATAAAGTACCACAAAAGCTAATAGACCTATTGGTTCAAATTCTCTTTTAAAATTCGCACGAATTTGTTTGTTGCTACTTAAATTAAAATTATTCGCATATTTTTTTTAAATTGTTGTTTAATGGTATTTGTACAAAAATTATTTTTTAAAGAGTATATGATTTTACACAAAATGCCAATAAATAGTAACTGCAAGAGGTATTTGGATCATTTTTAATTAAAAATGACAAAATATAAATTTATACAAATTTTAAAGGCGTTTGAGCGAGAAAAAGAAAAAAGAGAAGGTCAATCTAATATTCTGTAAGAATTTAGAAGCTGTCGTTTGCATATATTAATATTGAAAAAGAAGGAGCAGGAGGTCATTTTAATTGTCGTTCATGAGCCCATAACAAATTTGGGGTTGGGCTGGGCTGGGCTTTCCACGTGGATCATAGCCCCTTGTCCTGATCTTGTGCATCCGAGCTTATCAACATCTTAATGGCCTTTGTTATATCTAAATCAAACCAAATTATTATATTCATTAATATGGATAGTTATTTCGTGATTAATACCTAAACATATCTCATACAAAATTTAAAATAAACATACTCTTATTAATTAAATGCTAATTAATAAAAAAAAAATAGTAAAAATCCATACTTTATAACATTGAAATGCGGACAAGGACAACCATGATATGTACATACAAATCCTTTTCACCAGCTAGAGTCGGTTAGTATGTAGAGGAAATATCGATTAAATTTGAGATGTGGTTTAACACTTTTGGATAATAACATATTAATTTTTTTTGTTAGAATAACAAATAAAATCTAATATACATCATATGAAACAAAAATAATTAAAAATGAAAAAGACAAACTTAAAGTATGAACTTACCTTATTTGAGATTAGGCTGCATGTCGTTTATCACGGATCATGTATATAGTGATGTGCAAATGAAATTTATTTTTATCGATATAAATTTTGTTAATAATTTTTCAACTACATCATATTTTTTGACGATTTTTGAATATATTATTCTTTAATATTTTAGAATTTTACTTCTAAAATGATTTTGTACTAACCGTTTTTGTTTAAAAGATATATAGTAACATGTACTAAGCGTAAATTTTGAATTAAAAGACAATTCGTAAAGAAATTCA
>WUAT03000001.1:783756-794447 GCA_010015005.3 Ulmus americana
TAATAAAATATTACTAATCTCCACCACTTTTTTAATAAAATATTATTTCTTTATATTATATTATTATTAAATTTTGTAGATCTTATCACTTTTTATAAAAATTCAGTTTAAAAAATTCTCAACTAAACAAAAATCTTATTTAGAATGTCTTGTTTAAAATACTACATAATCACGAATTGGGCGCATTTTTTTAGATTTATTCACAAAACATGTTTATGATCATATTTACTATACATATGACATTGAGGCAATCTTTTGTTGAAAACTAATTACATGAATAGTTATTTTGAATGAAATTATGCATTCGCCTTATTTGACCAATTTAATAATTATATTTCTATCACTTCAAAAAAAAAAAAAAATCAAACATTTTATTTATTAATATGAAATTATAATGTATAATTATGTTAATGGTAGCGTGGAGCATGAGACATTTGGACATTGACTTGGGTTTCATATGCAAAATTTATTCTTATAAAATGAAGTGACTTCCCTAAAAAAAAAATGAAATGTCCTGCAATAGACCTAACAGAAAAGGGAAGACGGAAAAAGGCGAGTCCAGCTCAGGCTTGCCAATTGGGCTGGTTCTGGGCTTTAATGGGCTTCTATAGGTTCCATAAATCTTCTAGCCGTTTCCAAGTTATTGAAATAGTTACAAAATATTTTTTCATTAACCATATCATTTTTGCCTCCATTTCAAAATCATTACATTTAGGAACTTTTTAGATGAGTTCTCGTTATAATTTTGCATATAACAGTTTCATTTTGTAATAGAATTCATTTGAGAGGTAAAACTATTTGATCACTTAATTTTAAAGATATTCATGTAAATATCCCTACAAAGATTATCATTTAACCCAAATTATTTATATTATGATTAAAAATGTCAGGAGCCCTCCAACTCTGAGACTTGTCTCAATGTCATCCCTCGAGTATTGGATTGTATCTATTGAGTACTGGATCTACGACCACTGTATCTATGACATAATTATGTTAATTGACTGTCAAAATTTGATGAAATTTGCTGACATGGCATTATTGTTTAAATAAAGTTCCTAAATTACCCTTTTTAAAAGTTAGAAAAAATACAAAATAAAGTTTAATAAAATAAAAATATAGATATATCTTCTCCTTCTTCTTTTAAACTCCAAACTAATTAGCCTTAACTCCATTTCCCCTTTGCAACTCCGGCGCTCTCTTAGCCACCCCACCCTCTGGAAATATCACCCTCCTCCCTTTCAAGCCACCATTGCATCCCACAAACAAAAAATCAAAAATCCAAATCCAGTGGGATACTATAGCTTCTAGTTCTAGTTGAAGAAGCTTACATTCTGTTCTAGTCGAAATTTGTATGGAAAAGAACTCTTGATTTTAATGTACAATCCAAGTGTTTGCAGTGTCTTCGAGATTCTTCCCCTGGAAAAAGAAATAAACCAAATTAAGAAGAAAAAACCTAGCAATGATTTATCTAACAACAAATGCAACACAATCATTAACAAAAGAATGAACAAGCTATAATGCACACTGAGATGAATAGATAATAATGAGTAAAAAGAAGAAATGTTTCTCTCCAGTTGATTAAGCATCCTATTCTAAATCTCTACTATTAGAATAATGAGAACTATTGAAAACATCAACAGGAAAGCAAAGGAGCACAATTGGAATAATAGGAAATATTGGCTACAATACTTCAGGTAAGATATTCATGTAAGTTGGCGTCTCACATATGGAAAGAAAAAATTTAAGATTTAAGAGTTAAACATGATCATTAAGTTTCATTGGATTTCTTGTTTTGCATTGTGTGCCTATTTTACTCAAGCTGATATAATTCCCCTCCTTTTTCTCCCTCACTTTTCTCATTGAAGTCCATGATTATAGTTACAAAATCAAGAAATAAATCCATGAGCATAGGAACAAGTAAAACAATTATGTAATATTGTCAGCACATTTACAATTCATGAATCTTGTAACTGATTCATTGCCTTTCTATAAAGAACAAATAATAATATACTATATTTGAAAAAAAAAAAAAAAAAACTATGATATACTACTTGTATATGTGCTATGTTTTACATGGCCCTGCTATGATTTTTATCTGTTTATTTATTTATTTTTACACAACAATCTCTTCCCATATTATTAGATATCCTACCTCTAATTAGCTATAATCTTTATTTCAATTTTCTTCATGCATCTACCACCTCCAAATATTGAAAACTTAGAAATTCAATAAATTCACCTTCTTCTTGCAACTGGACAATCACAAAGAAATACTAGACAAATACCCAAATAATCATACTTGATAATTGCAGAAAATCAAAAAGTTAGACAAAGAAATCACAAAAAAGCTTAAATACAAAGTGCCAGTTTGGTTGAGTATTTGAAGCATTGTAAATAGTGATTCTGTTTGGTTCAAAGTACTAAAAATAGAGTATTGTAAAAAGGATTGCTGTTTGGTTCAGGGTATTGAAAACAGAGCATTTTTATTATTAATTTTATTTATTTCTTTATTTTCATTTATTTTAAATATGCATTTTTTTTTATCTTATATGTCAAAAACAAAAAAAAAATCTTATTCCTCACTCAGCCCATTTCCATAACAATATTTATTATTATTATTATTTTTTTAAAACAAAATGCCACGTAGACTCTCATTACCATTTACACTCCTTTTCGGTTTCTTCTTCACCGGCTGCAACCCGTGACGCCCACCGGACCCAGGCGCCACCAAAGTTGACCAGCTGCGCAGCCCTTCTACTCTGCTCTAGAGTCGTTGTCTGCCTGGCCTGCCAACTGTTGCCGACTATAGCGCGTGCAGGAGCCTCGCAGGGCTCTCGTCCGCGACGAACAATCATCACAGCGTCTGTCGCCGCCTTCCCTCGGTCGCCACCCGTCTGTTCTACCGTCCGACGTCTACTAGTCCGTCGTGTGGCTCGGCTAGGCCTGCGCTGTTGCAGCTCGCAGCGCTACCATGGGAGCTTCCTCGAAGCTCTCTTTAACTTCCTCGAGGCACCTCTGACCAAGGCGGCGTCAGGTTAGTGTGCTAAGGGACGACAACATCACAAACCCAAGTCCGGCGAGCGATCTCTGTTTGGGTCACTGAAGAGGAAGAGAGAAGAGTGTCGTGGCCAATAAGTGTGAGAGATGGGAGGGTTGGTTAAACAGTGACCACTTTCTGCTACGTAGTATTGTAAATAGGGGAACCAAACGGGCCAAAAAGCTATTGTAAACAACAATAGCCTGTTTTCAAAACGCAACCAAACACACGCAAAGAAACTCAAATCAAAAAACATAAATCAAATCCCAAATCCAAACTCAAATATAAGAATCCCAAATCAAAAGACATAAATCCAAATCAGATACAAAGAAACTCAAATCAAAAAATATAAATCCAAATCCAATTTCACATCTAAATCCAAATCCAAATCAAACACACAAAAAATTTAAACGAGAAACCGAAGGCAACAATCGAATGTGGTGGCTAGATGGGTGGAGGTGGTCAGATCAGGTGGTGGCAGCTGGATGAGGTGGTGGGGGTAGAAGGTGGAGCTAGTGGCAATTTGGGGTGTTGATGGATGTGATAATGGTGGGAGAGAGATGAAGGAAGAAGATGAAGATAGTTTACTAAAATACCATCATACAAAACTCATTTCCTCAAGTGTTAATAGAAAACGTTAATATTCTAGACGGATGAGTCATTTAAAAATACCGTCAATAGATTGAGTGTTTGACCGGTACAGTCTAATATTTGAGGGGTGATATTGAGACAAACCCTATAGTTGGAGAGCTCCTGGCATTTTCATCCTTAAAATAATTCAAGGGGAATTGTGCAAAAACTAGTTTGGGGTTAATCTTTTTAATGTTGGGGGCTTTTTAATAATAACTCCAAAGTTCAGAGGGTAGGGGGCAACTTGAATGATTTTATAGTATATGGTATATGGAGCATTTTGATAATAACCCCAAAGTTCAGAAGTATACTGTTATTTACCCTAAAAGCGAACAAAAAGATGATTTACAATAATAAGGCTCATAGTACCTATGACCACTAGTTTGTTCATATGCTATTAGAATGGTTATTCACTTTTAAAAATGATATAAAATAAAGATTTCAAATCATAATGTATTCATTTCTGGTTATTAATTATTTTTCTCCAAATTTTTGCTTTTATTTTTTTATTTTTGATAATTTCACAACTCTCTCATTTTTTCTTTCTCGGTCATTTTTTCATCTTTTTCTCTCTCAACCCAACCCATTTTTTGGCACTTTTTCACACAAATTATGATATTAGATTTTTTTGGTAAACATGAATTTGAATATTTTAACAAAGTTACAAGACGAAGATCTTTCCAAAAATGTCCAAACAGTTTTTAACCAAAGTCCAAGTAAGCATTTTATGGCCAAAATAAAAAAACTTGGATGGAAAAAATGTAAAATTAGTAATGGGTGAGCACATTGTGATTCTAAATTATCATTTTGTATCATTTTAAGCCATAGATAAATATTTTAAACTGCATTCACGTGTTGATTGATTGCCTATGATATATTTTTCTCTAATATTAATTAGTGTTGCCATATGTTAATTTATTTACTTAACTTGTAGATCAATTAAAAAAAAGATATCTTTGTTCCATTTTTTAAGGGCATCTGTGCCATATATATATTTTATTTTATGAAAACAACATATCATATCATGCAAAAATTTATTATTAATGATTCAAGGATTATATTTAAAAAAAAAAAATTAAACAGCGACATATATAATTTTTATTTTGAAATAATTTATTATTTTTATTTTTATTTTATAAATAGTCAATAAACAAAGATATTGATTTGAAAATTGTAAATAAATAATATAAATAATAAATACTATTTATTATGCTTATTGTACATTTAATTCACTAAAGTTAAATTAAAAAAAATAACGACACGTCGTTGGAAATATTAAAGAGATAGCTGTACCAGATATTCGAAGAGGTTTATAAGTCTAGTTGTAGAGAGAAAGAAGAGAGGGAAGAAACGGAAGAAGAAGATGGGGATCAGATTCATATTGATGGTGAACAAACAAGGCCAAACCCGTCTTGCCCAATACTACGAGTATCTCACCATCGAAGAAAGACGAGCTCTTGAGGGTGAAATCGTTCGCAAATGTCTTGCCCGAAACGATCAACAGGTCTGCGTTTCTCTCTCTATCTCTCTATTTTTATGTGTATGAATCCGTTTTAGATCTCAACCTAAATCAGTGTTCAATTTCAATTTTGGTATAATTTTAATGTTCGATTTCAATTTTTATAATTTATCAGCTTTTCCCCCTTTTCGTTTCGTGGTTGCTGTAACAATTCAATAATTGGGAGTTGAATTTGAGTGAGACTTTTCCAACGCAGACCTACACTTTGGAATTCAAAACCAAAGAGCTGGATTTCTATGTAATTGTAAATTTAGAGCCAAATGCTGATCTGATGCCGTTTTGAAATTATGATTGAGTCTATTTTTTGTTGCTTATCTATGGTTCTATATCGGGTTGTTCCCACTCGATTTTATGATGTATCTGAGCAGTTATAATTTGTTATTTTTCTTTTGAATAAATTGAAATTTATCAAAGTTTTGTTCTTTTTTCTATTAGTTTATTTATCATGTTATGGCAATCTTTCATGTGTTTTTGTTGCTGATTTCTTTTTTTGGGTTTAATAGTGTTCATTTGTCGAGCATCGGAACTACAAGATTGTTTACAGAAGATACGCATCGTTGTTTTTCCTAGTTGGAGTTGACAATGAAGAAGTAAGTTCATCCATATCTCCCTCATTGTTCATTCACTCATCGTCGAACTACATTTCGATCAAATTTATCATGTAACTCCACAAAATTACTTTCTTTAAATGGTATCAAATGATCTAGGCAATCTAGAGATAGTTGGTGGCGGGTATGGAACAGTCTCGTGAGGGATGAAGGATGATTTGAATCATTAAATTGGAATTCAGATTTTTCTCACGCTGATTCTATTTATGCGCAAATTAATCCAATTTAGTCCATCTGAAAAGTCTTGCTTTTATGCTTTCATGGCTGTATACTTTATTGATGTGTAAATGCATGCTCTGTTTGTAAGAGAAAGATGTCTCATTCTTGATGGAGATGAAACTTGCTTATGAAGTGAACCGGCTTGGCCTACTTGTTCCCTAGTAGCTTCTTGATTCCTGTCTTGTTAATTTCTTTATTGTTCTTGTATATTGCAGAATGAACTTGCAATTTTGGAATTCATACACTTGTTGGTTGAAACCATGGACCGACATTTTGGCAATGTGGTAAGTCATGTTTATACCAAGTCAGATTTATTTCTTACTGCTCTTCTGATCTAAGTGATTCAGATTAGCATGAACATGACATTTATTTTGTTTCGTTTGTGTAATTTCTTGTCTTTTTGAATTTCTTAGTGTGAGCTAGACATCATGTTCCACTTAGAGAAGGCGCATTTCATGCTGGAGGAAATGGTCATGAATGGATGCCTTGTCGAGACAAGCAAGGCTAACATTCTGGCTCCAATTCAGCTGATGGACAAGAGTTATTAAAACAATGCCAAATTGTGCAGAATGAATTTCTTTTGAGGTTATGGGCACGACTTGTTAACAACGTTGTTGCTCATTGTACAATAAAACAGAGAGCATAAGTTTCAATTCTTATGAAAATTTGTATTTTATTGACCGAAAATTATGAAAAGCTTTGTTTGATTGCATGGAATGAGATTTATGGGTTAGTTTGGAGGATGCTTAAGGCATCAAACATTCCACTTTGATAATCTTTCCATCATACTCGAAAAAGAGAAGCAAATAATTTATCAATGAGATTCATGAAGCTAGAAAAAGGTCAAATTGATTGAAATTCGCTACTACTATTATTGTTTCTATTGTTCTGTCCCTAAAAACTATACACAACCCTTGACAGGCACAACCCCAATTTGATCAATATAGGTACATAGCATCGTACAATTTAGTACATTCAAAGCAAATCCAGCCAGAACATCTTTTCCTCTTCATGATGTTTTAAACCAGCAATCAGATGGCCGCCGGCTGACCGTCCTTTCTAGGGTCACTAACAGCAGTTAGTGTCCCATGAAATACTTGTGAATTGTTGATTGGGTTTTGAAAGGTTTGAACTATAAGCTGAGTAATTGCACCCCCTGCCTTAGACACTAGTTGATGACCCCTGTCTTGCAAGAAAAGCTTTGTTTCCTCCGAAAGCTCAATGTGATTGCCACAAATCACAGTCCAATTCTCATAAGAGACCAAATTAGGGATTAACTGCAAGAAAATCAACACAAAATGAAACAACCCATCAGGTTTTTTCAATAAAATTTCACCTTTATCAATTGAAATAAGTCAGGGAACCTTGTGGTAGATTCTTGGATTCTGAACTGCAGCTAAAGGGTCCATCCCCAAGACAAAATGGTTAATAAAGACTTGAGCAACTGCTGGGATTATATTCATACCACCACTACCACCAAGGACCCCAACTATCTGATTATCCTGCAAAAAACATCACAAAACATTTTAGGCAAGAAAGAACTCTATTAGAAAGAGAGCTGACTTTAGTATCCTAATGGAGGTTTTTTTCCCCATACCTTTGTGACAATAATAGGAGTCATAGAAGATAATGGTCTCTTGTTGGGGCTTATAAAATTTGAAGGAGCTGGAGGTAGACTGTCCGGGGATATTTCCGTAGGTGTTGAGAAGTCATCCATCTCATTGTTGAGCACAATTCCGGTAGAAGGAGAGAGAACCCCACCTCCAAAAGGATAGTTTACAGTAGTTGTCATTGAGACAGCGTTTCTATCTGCATCTACAATGCAGAAATGGCTGGTACCATGATCTCTCAGCTGACTCCACCTGCCAATTATGGGGTTAAAAGTTTGAGGAGAGTGATTTCACTGATAAAAATATTATCAGAACTATTAAAGCATAGTTGCCATAGTACTAGATCATACTTGGGCAAATAGTAATCCGGAGGGAAAGTAGTGTTGTCAAATATCCTTCGCCGAATCCTCTTTGCAAAATCTGGGGAAAGCATATCAGTTATATATCTACTTACATTTACAAAATCGGGGTCTCCCAAGTTCATTCTTACTGCAAACATGTGTTTCAATGCTTCAATCAACCGATGCAGACCAAGATTTCCCTTTGCAGCATTGGGACTTCCATAACTATTGAGGATGTTCAAGACCTGTTTTGATCAATAATTTTACAAACTTAAAACTTTGGAGAGGAAGCAAAAAGAGCAGTAGTCATATTGAGTATTAAAACAGTCAAGGACTAAGACCATTTAATCGAAAAAGATTAAATGGTTGAACCTGGATTAGTCATAAGCAGTTCAAGTTAGTTTTCTTCTCTATAACAAATACATGTCAAGAAACAAGAAAATAACACCCACCAGAGAAAGCCCCAGCGTTCCACTTGAAGGAGGAGGCATTCCATATAGAGTGAAGCCCATCACATCTGCAGTCATTGCATCCATAACTTCCACCTTGTAATTTCTCAAATCCTCCATTGTCAAAATCCCACCAGCCTCTTTCACATCCTTAACAAGTTTCTCACCGATACTTCCATTGTAGAAGACTTGAGGCCCCTTCTCCGCCAATTCCTCTAAGGTACGGCCAAGTTCTACATTATAGCAAGTATCTCCCACTTTTAACAACTTCCCTTTTGGGGCAAACAGTTTTCTCAATCCAGGGTCATTCATAATCTTCTGGGAAGACTTAACTATATACCCTCCAAGATAGGGAGCAACTACAAATCCATCTTTAGCTAGTTTTATCGCAGGTTGGAATAAACTCTTCCATGGTAAACGCCCATATCTTGACCAAGCTTCATAGAGGCCAGCTATCTCCCCAGGAACTCCCATTGACAATGCACCTACAAGCTTGGCTTCGGGATTGTTCTCATACATATTCTGTTTTCGAAAGTTTACATTTTCACACACACTAAATCGTCAGAAAAAGTATACCAAGCTTTTATGTGGATAATTATTGCAATTTTCAAGTGACACTAAACCAGAAAAAGAGAATTTTAATGGAAAGCAATGAAATGTAGAGAACCTCAGAAGCAGCCAAGGGAGCAGTTTCCCTCGAATCAAAAGCTTGAGCCCGAAAGGTTGATGAAGACCGGACAACCGTGAAGGCTCCACCTCCAATCCCACTAGCCATTGGATTAACAACGCCGAGGCACAACGCCGTGGCCACTGCAGCATCAACAGCATGCCCATATTTCCTAAGAATTGAAGCTCCAACCTCAGAACATCTGCCATCATCAGCAGCAACAACACCCTGCTCAGACTCAACTTCAGTCTCTTTGATGTTTTTCCAATGATCATAATGGTTTCCTTTTCTCTCTACCCAAACATTTATATTGCTTCCAGTTCCAAGTACAAGGCCTACAACTGAAAAATGAAAAACACATATTCAAGGCCTAACAATTAGTATATAATTAAACTTAATTCAGAAATCACAATAATTGAACTATATTTGAAAATTCTGGTGTATCCCATTTCAGAATTGTTCGTATATTTCAACTATTAACCAAGAACCCAAGATCAAAATTTTCTCTTTTTGGTGTCTAAAAGTCAACCCTCTCCATGCAGGAAGTTATTCTCCAACCAAAAATGAGGAATAAGAATTGGGTTTTGATCACTTTTCTCTCAAATCTCAAACCCATAACACAAACATCATCTGAGTTTATATTGCACAATCCAGAGTTAAAACAAAAGGTGAAAGTAAGATAAAAAAGGAAAATTTACTAACTTATGATGGTGAGGAAAGCAAGGAAGACCAATAGAGCTCTGCTCCCCCTCTTCTTCTTATTCAAACTGTCACCCTGCAAGAGTGGAGATCCCAGAAGGCTCTGCTGCTCCATCTCTGAGGGAGCGAGAGAGAGAGAGAGAGGGTGAATTATGAGGAAAAGTTTGGTGGGGAGAAACTATCACTCAAGTTGTCCCATTCTATTTTTATATAGAGCTCAACTACCAGCACCCGTTCCAGTTCCACCAGAAACAGCAAAAAAAAAAAAAAAAAAAAAATTCTCCATTTTCTCTCTCTCTCTATTCTCCTTCTAGAAGATAAAAATGGTTAAAAAAGATAGAAAACGGTTGTCAAATTTCGTATCAAGAAAGGTTTGTGACGAAAATGCCTAGTCCAATTGTGGTCCACAGATATTTTTTGGTGCCCACAAAGCAAGGGGACATTTCTCACGAATCCCACTAATTTTGTACACAATTTTTCGACATATATGCAATATTGCAAAAGATAATCAATAATATTTACAAATGATGAAATTTCACCATGAAGTTAAAATTTTACCTTTTTTTTTTTTAAAGCAAAATTCCAACCTGTTTAGTTTAACATTTTGTAGTATTTTAAGTATGATATTTTAAACAGAATATTTTAAATAGTAATTTTGTTTAGTTTAGAGTATTCTAAACAGATCATTTAAAGTAAAATTGTTGTTTGGTTGAGAGTATTCAAAACATAATTTTTATAAAAAGTGGTAGGGTCTATAGAATTTAATAATAATATAATAGAAAAAAATATATTTTATTAAAAAAAGTGATAGAGAGAGATAATATTTTATTAAAATGGTAGCGGAGAAATGTAATATTTTATTAAAAAGGTAGTAGAAAGAGATAATATTTAATTAAAAAATAGTAAGGTGGT
>WUAT03000001.1:846150-857335 GCA_010015005.3 Ulmus americana
ATAAAATGAAATAAAATGAGGAATAGGCTTATGTCCAATAAGTTTTATTGTTTTAAATTTTAATAAAGGAAAGAAAAAAATTGTTTTTATCCATTAATTTATTTTATGATAAATGGATAAAAATAAGTAAATAATTATACTTATAAATTAAAATGAAAAATGAAATTTTGGATTTTGAGAAATAATTAAAGTGTAAGATTTTAGTAACTAAGTATTACTAATTAGAAATTTTATTGTCCTTATATCTTTAAATTAGTAGAATTATTATTTACTAATTACAAGTGATTAATTCGAGAATTATAACGATATTATTAAAGGAAGTATTTTGGTAACGCGATATAAAAAAATAAGTTAGTAACTCGTTTCTAAATGAAACAAAATTATGAAAATTCGAGAAAGTAACGGTTTTAGTTGAACTAAGATTTTAGCGACTTCGGGAGCGATATGTCGAATGTCTTGAGAGTTCGGAATTTACGGGATATTATCTTGGATAGTATTATTTTAGTAAGTTTTGAAATACACCCTAATTTTGAGAGTGTATTTCACAGGACTGTCAAAGAACTTTTATAAACCAAAAGGTTAAGTAGGAATTGCTGTGCAAAATTTTAAGTACAGACTTCACTATAACATGAATGAAAATTGATTTTAAATGCGTTGTGCAATATGTTGAATATATTAATTCCTGTATTGCTGTGTTGGATGCTATTTTGTGACAAGTGCTGTTGTATTATATGATTGTATTATTTGCTTGTGTGAAGTGTTGTACTGAATATAGTGATAAGACTGTATTGTGTATTTTGATGATAATAATGATATGTGCAATATAGTCTTATGACGGCATGGGCCATTTTTGTAAACGTATATGCATGTTATGTTAGCTGATTTTTGGAATAAGATATGCATAGTAGAATATGTTGCATCAAAGTTGTTTAGTCAATAAATCTCAGAATATGATGGGTTGGTAAGAAGGATAAAATTTTACGAGATAACTTATAAATTAAATTATTGTGTCGTACCCACATTTGTTAGAGTGCTTGAAGGCATTCTATCAGTATCTAAAGATACTGTTTATAATTCCACTCATGTTATAGCAGAGTGGAGATATTTACATGTTAATACCCCACTCATGTTGTAGCAGAGTGGATATAATTCTAGTACCCCACTCCTGTTGTAGCAGGATGGATATATTTGCATACTCTATGGTTATGCGTTTGGTATATACACGTGGCCCCAAACTTAAGAAAACACGGGTAATCATAATATGGAATAAGTCTGAGAATAATACTATGAATGTGCCTGCATTATAGAAATTCATGTGCATATACATTATGATTTACTATATGTTTATGAGATTGATGGAAAATCTGTATTGAATGTATTGCACTGTTTTGTGAATTTATGTTTGTACTTGCTGAGCCTCGACTCATGACTTACATTCATGTTGTAGGTACTAAAAGTAAGCAAGTACCTAATAGTTGATGAGATGTCAGGTTTTGTTGGGCCGGGCTTTGAAAGGTGTGGGTATGGAGTGTCACCGCTATGCTATGTTATTATTATTCCGCTTTAAGAATTGTGAAGTATGTTATTTTTAAATTCGCACTTATGGTTTGGTATACTGTAATATAATATTTTATTAGTGGTTTGTAAACCTTATAAGTCTAGCAAGCTCGGTAACTTGTTAGTAAACTACTATTTTGCAATTAGAATTTCTATAAGGTTATGATTTTAGATAAGTAGTGACGACGCGATTTTTCTTAAACTATATTGAATTTTCTAAAATTTTAAGTTAAGATTTTTTTAAAAAAAATTTACTCTGATTTTTCAACAAATTATATTTGATTTCTGAATAAAAATGTTTGAGAAAAGTCGGGGTGTTACATTAGTGGTGAAAATAGAATTTCAAAAACACAAGTCAAGGATCACGCTGTTATTTTCTCTTTTTTTAAACTCACATATTTTCCCATTGGAGAGTCTAGTATCAATTTTAAGTACCTTTAGCATAAAATGAAACCTTTCAGAAAAAAATAAATGAAATTGAAATACCATGCTTCTGCTTGTTAGCTAATCATGGGCCTAAGACCCATTTGAGCCCAAAACCGTAGCATTTGGTTGGCGTTAAAGTAAGCCCGATGGCCCCTTCGTAATTTGTATATGGCTAAGTTTCGGAAGTTCCTAGGTTCAATCATCGTCTCGGAGATAAGTCTCAACGGTGTCGTTTAAAGACTTGTTAGGGAGCTAAACGGAACGAAACAAACGACGCCATTTCCATGGCTTCACGTCTGTCGCCTCCTCCGGTTCCGATGGAGCTTCACGTCACCAACCGGGAGAAGCTCCTCAATGCTCTTCGTGATCACCTCTCTGAGACATCTCGTCCTCTTCGCGGCTTCGTTCTTCTCCAAGTAAAGTCTATCTCTCTCCTTCCAGTTGTTAGAGGTTCTTCCTATTTGAATTTGATTCTGTACTATCATCCATTATTGATGTTCTTGTTCATTTTATTTTCAGGGAGGTGAAGAGCAAACGCGATACGATACTGATCACCTCGAATTGTTCAGGTACCTATTTAGAACCATGGTTCTAATTGCTTTGGATTCTTTATTTATTTATAATTGAATTTCAATTTTAATTTGTAACTGATAGATATTTTATGTTTAGACAGGAGAGTTACTTTGCTTACTTGTTTGGAGTGAAGGAGCCTGGCTTCTATGGAGCTATAGTAAGTTAAGCTTTGGAACCTCTTGGCTTGTTCTTTTCTGGGTTTTCTTTTATGCAAGTTAGGGATTATGTTTCCTTCTTGTGGGTCTACTTAATTTTGCTATTCAAATGTTGAACGCTAATTTTCTTTTGAAATGTGATATTTTCTTTTGTCTTTCGTTGGCACAATGCCTTCTAACTAACTTATGTAACCAATTCATGACAGTCATAGTGCCTTATGTTATTGTCTTCTGGAGATGAATATATAGTGATTTGATCGATTTGCCTTGTAATACTTTTATGGGGTTAAAATTTTGCAGCCATTCGTATATATCCTTTTACTTTTGTTCTCCAATGTGGTTGTGGTGGTAATGTGGTTCTATATAGTTTGAGCTTTTATATACTCACTGGTGTTTTACTTAAGCTACTTGAACTCATATACTTATTGGTGTCATGCTTAAGGACATTGCATCTGGGAAATCTGTTCTCTTTGTGCCAAGGCTACCTGATGAGTATGCTGTTTGGTTGGGAGAGATAAAGCCATTAACTTACTTCAAGGTGATTGACTAGTTAATAGATTAATCTGTGAATGCCCCATGGCTATTTATTTACTTATTTGTGTTTTCTCCTTTTACAGGAAAGATATATGGTTAGCATGGCATACTATACTGATGAAATTGTTGAAGCTTTGCAAGACGAATATCAGGGATCCAGTAAACCTTTATTGTTCCTTTTGCACGGCCAGAACACTGATAGTGATAATTTTTCAAAACCAGCGGAGTTTCAGGTTCTTTGTCTAATACTTCGTTTCTATTTACAAATCATGTTGTTTGTACTTTCAGAATATTTCTCACTGCCCCAATGTCTTGGTTTATTTCAAGCAAGAATGAATAAATGTAAAATTGTTTTAAAAACTTTTTTTTCTTTCCTTTGTTTCAATTTGAATTTTATTGGTTCTTTATTAATATCATTACTATGATAGCTATAGGTATTCTCTGGCCAAAGGGTTCAGGTGATTATTTTACATTAAATAACGAGTTATGAATAAATATAGAACCTGTATATTTGAAATCAGAATGTTATACTCAATAGTATCTTCTACTCTCTTTGCAGGGGATTGATAAGTTCGAAATTGAGTTGACTACCTTGCATCCTATTTTGACTGAATGCCGTGTTATAAAATCAGACCTGGAGCTTGCTCTTATCCAGTTTGCTAATGATATAAGCTCTGAAGCTCATGTTGAGGTGATTTGTTACAAAGCTTTTGCCCTGAATTTTTTACTCTCCAATGCTTATAATGATAACTTAATAAATTTATAGCTCAACATATTGCTCTACACGCCATACTTAAATAATATCATCATTTGTTTCATTCATGCACATTTTGTTCCTAACGATGATACGATACAGCTCAGTAGATCAGTTGACAATACTGAATGGCTTCCTGATATTTCACATCATTTTTTTTTTAAATTAATATCTTAAAAGTAGAGAAGTTTTTCTCAATTATGATTTGCTGATATTGAAAATGTTTTTATATGCAGGTTATGAGAAAAGTTAGGGTGGGCATGAAAGAGTATCAACTGGAAAGCATGTTTCTTCACCATACCTACATGTATGGTGGCTGTAGGCATTGCTCATATACTTGCATATGTGCTACTGGTGGAAATAGGTGAACTTTTCTTTACTCCAATCCTTTAGATATTTTGACAGTTTTCTTTTGTTAACTTTGGTGAACTAGTCCTGCTCTGATTGTAAAGCTTTAAGCCCAACTTATATGGTTTAACAACATGAAAGCTTTCTGCAATTTTTCCTTAGCATAAGACCATAGTCTGTTCATTTTTTATATACTCACTACTTTTACTCAGTTCATATTGGTCTTTCTTAATTTATTGTAGTTTTGACATTAGTTTTCAGTATCACCATAAATTTGTTCTTTAATTAGGTATACAAGTGTGTTTACTTAGGACAGCCCTAAGTAGCAAACTATTGATTAATGCCTAACGGCTGTGATGTTTTATAATACAGTGCTGTTCTTCATTATGGTCATGCAGCAGCTCCAAATGACAGGGTATGATAACATTTACTGTTGAAATACTTTCTTAAGGTTAGCAAAATAATCTCAATGTCTTCTGTGCAGACTTTTGAAGATGGAGATATGGCTTTGCTTGATATGGGAGCTGAATACAACTTTTATGGCTCTGACATAACTTGTTCCTTCCCTGTGAGTAATGTACTAGAATTAAAGTTTTGAAGCTACTTTAGATTAAGGGCAACATGTTTTCATTATGATTACTTCACTCTACCTTTCTGTTGTTTTGATTTATGTACAAACTTATGGGTCCTATTCCTATATGTAACTGGATTAAAAAGGTTGCAGAAACTTTGGGGTATTTCTTGAAATCAAATATTTTTCCCCTTTGAGAGGGAGAATGAGAATCCAAAAGAATTGGCAAAGTCAAGGTTTTGGAAACATTTTGACAATACTGTAATAGATTGAAATGCATTAGACTCTCGATAGTGTACTCCGGATAATGACTATATATTTGGTTTTTTTCTTTTGTGGAGTCTCAAATTTTTTCGCCTTTATGTGCAGGTGAATGGGAAGTTTACCCCTGACCAGTTACTTATTTATAATGTAAGTATTTAGTTCAGTGTTTAGTCTCAACTTATGAGTGTAGTGAGCTTTGAGTTGGCTTCTTAGATAACTATATATTTTTATGTTTAATATTCTCTTATGTCTTTCACAGGCTGTCCTTGATGCTCACGATGCTGTTATATCTATGATGAAACCTGGAGTAAGCTGGCTTGACATGCACAAGTAAGATTGCTGATGAAGCCTTTAGTTGCGAGCTGTATCGTATGATTATGTGCAGGTGAATGTATTCTGTCATTGTTGAATACTTTTCATACATGCTGACTTTCTGTCTCGTTTTACATTGTAGATTAGCAGAAAAGATTATTCTCGAGTCATTAAGAGGAGGAGGTGTTCTTGTCGGGTAACATCATTTATCTAACTTTGTACTCCATATCAGTTCTTCCACGTTTTCATTGTATTAGAAGAAAAAATACTATATTGATTGTTACTGCTATCTTTGGGTTCTAGCAATGTAGATGATATGATGGGTGAAAGAGTTGGTGCTGTTTTCATGCCTCATGGTCTTGGGCATCTCCTTGGCATGGACACTCATGACCCTGGTGGCTACACGAAGGTTTTTGTGCATCCACTGATGCTTTCTAGTTTCATTTTCTCTTTCTCACCAATTGAAGTACAGATCTAACTGATCTTCTCCATATCTCCTTTGTTAATGGAATTTGGCACAATGGGCATGATATACAGGGAATGCAGAGACCGAAGGAACCTGGATTGAAGTCTTTACGTACAACAAGAGAACTTCAAGCAGGAATGGTTAGAAATGACCATTAAATTAATATTTTTCTTCATTATTTAGTTACAAGATCAAGTGATTCACTTGATCATGTTCTGTGTCGGTAATCCTTTCTGTAGGTGATAACGGTGGAGCCTGGTTGCTACTTCATCGATGCTTTGTTGGTTCCTGCTATGGAAAGTTCAAATACTACCAAGTTCTTTAATCGTGAAGCAATTGCCAGATTTAAAGGCTTTGGTGGAGTCCGAATTGAAAGTGACTTGGTAATCTTTCTTTTATTTCTAAGCCTAATAGCTTCATGATGCTTGAAGCTCGTATCCATCTAAAATCGCACAAAATGCAGAATGACCCCAAAACGTTTCTCTTTTTAGCCAAAGAGAAATGTGGATGCAAAATATACAAAAGGAGTTCAGGGGGGTTTTCTTGCAGATTGTTGGTTCTTGGCTGCCCCGGGCTCAGCTCATCTTCTATAGTATTCTGTTGCAGTTGATTTTGACTCATCACACGAGGAATGTCATTTCGAGTTTAAGAACAGTCTTAGAATAACGATGCCAGAAATTGATGAGTGGCGGGGCACTTGCAATTAACTATGCACATAAAGATTGAACACAAATACAAACGACCAACTAAAAGATTTTTCACCGGGAATCATAGTCTGCTTAACGAAATAACTTTCTTTACTATCTTCAGTTTGTTAACTTTATGAGATGTTTTCCTTCTTAACACATGAAATATTTGGGTGACTTGTTTTTCATATGACCTTTGTAGCTGGTCACTGCCAATGGCTGCAAGAATATGACGACCTGTCCCAGGAAGGCACGGGAGATCGAAGCAGTAATGGCGGGTGCACCATGGCCGCTGGACAAAGCCTCTGTTCATTCGGAAAATGGCAAAGAGAATAAGTTTAACAACATTTAGGGCCCTTGTTTGGAAGAGTATTTGGCTATTTGAATATAGTATTTTGACCGGGTATATTACTGTTTGTTAGAGTATCTAAGCATAGTATTTGAACATGCTTGGTGATTCAACCAGAGCATTTGAATCATCTACCAAACTGGCCTTTAGCTTGTCACATTCCTTCAATTTTTCTTTTCAGTCATGTTTGTCATAAACCATAACGCCATGATTGAAACTGTTTGTGTGCTTAGCGTATGTTTATTTATAATCTGTGTTAATAAATCAACCTTTATGTGCTTTATCTATTATATATATATATATGCCAGCTCTGCTATCGAATTTTGGAGCTAGGACCTTTTGATTTTGATTATTATTTTTTTCAATTAGCTTATGTTATTTATTCACTTACATAATGTTTCAAGCTTAAAATAGAATATAAAAGAAAGCATTTGTTTCGAAATTTAAGCAATTATTAATTTTTTCTATTAATGAGTTGAATCAATAATAAAAATATTTCTAATCGAAAATCTTTTACAATTCTTGAGAGATAGGTCTCAGAGTTATGAATAAAAAAAATATCCAAATAAGAAAATATTAAAAATCTCATATCAAATAAAAGTGAAGACCTTAATACATTGATGTAGATGTTGTGTCATTTCACTCAATATGTTAACTTTTTAAAATGAAAGTCTAAAACTCTAATATAATATTAAAGCTCAATAATCTCAATTGAGCAATTGGTATAAAAATGGTGCTGAACAATTATCTTGCAGGAGTATGTTAAAAGTTTCACATCAAATTAGAATGAAAACTTTTAATATATAAATTGAGTCACTTCAATCAATAAATTAATTTTTTGAGCTGAAAGTCTAAAACTCTAGAAAACTATTGAAAAAAATGAGAGCTCCATTCAAAATAAATAAATAACTTATTAGCTCAAATAAGAGATATATTGTTTGTCTATTTTTACATCTTGCTCCTTTATTTAAAATTGGTACTTTATAGACATTTTTGGTCAAAAATATTTTTTAAATTTGGAATTATTTTCTATCACAAATATCAATAATAATAACGTTTAAAAAATTTAAATCGAGAGCAATGATTTGAGCCGATTAGTTCAAATAAATAAAAAGCTTTACCGAAACGACGCCATTTCTGTATTTCCTGTTTTGCCTCGACGATATCAGCGGCACTTTTCAACTTGCAGTCCCTAGCAAAACCCTAACAAAAACCCTCATCGACCAGCCCCTTCCAATACATAAACCCTAATTTGCTCCCTCAATGGCTCGCCGAAACAACAAGAATCAGGGTTCAGGGAGCTCCCACAACATGGAGCCGAACCAGAGCACCAAGATTCGCTTCCGCGACGACGACGACGAAGTTCTCGACGCCGCCACTGATAGCTCCAACCTCGACGACTCCATGTGCGACGTTGATGGCTCCGTCGTTGGCGGCGAAAAAGCCATTGAGGACTCACCCTCCCATCCCGACGCTTCCGCCGGCGCCGATGATAAAACCAGCGCCGACTATTACTTCGATTCCTACTCTCACTTCGGTAAGCCAATATCTACAGTATTTTTGTACTGGTTGCTTAAAGTTTCTTTCTTGGTAGTTCAATCTTAATCCTCGCACATTTGAGCTTATTTTCTGGTTTGTTTGTGTGTTTTGCAGGTATTCATGAAGTATGTTTGCTATTTTTGGATCAAAAGATTCTATCTTTTCTGGGTTTTTCCCCTCTCTCGCTGATGGGAGTGTAAATATTTGCGTGTTGTATTACTGGTTGTTCATGCATGCCTATTCTCTGCTTGTGAAAATTGCCAAACTTTGGGTCATCGGGTATTTTTGTTTACTCTTGGTTTTGAAATTTTTGCAGGAAATGTTGAAGGATGTTGTGAGAACTAAGACATATCAAAATGTCATTTATCAAAATAAGTTTTTGTTTAAGAATAAGGTTGTTCTGGATGTGGGAGCTGGGACTGGAATTTTGTCACTGTTTTGTGCAAAAGCTGGGGCACAACATGTTTATGCTGTATGTTTTTCAATTTCTTATTGATCACTCTGTTTCCTTATAGCTGTGGTGTCTCATGTCTGTTAAACACGTTTCGGTTTGCTTATTGTCATTAAATTTTTACTTTGTTTAGGTTGAATGCTCACATATGGCTGAGATGGCAAAAGAAATTGTTGAAGCTAATGGATATTCTAATGGTAATTTGTTTAGCTTGCTGGTTGGACTAAAGTAGTAATGGTTCCTTTTATTTTGTTTTTAGGTGCTAATATTTTGCATTTACCGACTGATGATAAAATAATTGCAGTAATAACTGTTCTGAAGGGAAAGATTGAAGAACTCGAGCTTCCGGTACCTAAAGTGGATATAATTATCTCAGAATGGATGGGTTACTTCTTGTTGTTTGAGAACATGTTAAATACAGTTTTGTATGCTCGTGATAAATGGCTTGTAAGTTGTGCTTTACATTTCTTTCGGTTTTTGGTTTTTGGACCAAATAACTGGTCTGGTGAAATTTATTATTTAAAAGGAACTTCCTGACTATGTTTTTAATGTCAGCCATGCTACCTAATGTCTCTTTATATCATGAAAATTTTAAGTAGCTTCAATCTAATGCTAAAATCTGTCTCAACTCTAGGCTGATGATGGCATTGTGCTACCGGACAAATGTTCTCTTTATTTGACAGCCATCGAAGATGCAGAGTACAAAGAAGACAAAATTGAATGTGAGTATTATGATCTCTTCTATGCATGAAGTGTGACGACTAATATTTTCAGGTTCCATTTTGTAAATGCTGGATTCATTATCCAAGTGTGTTTTGTTTCAAATGTTTTAAAACTTTACTCAAAAATTTACATTTGTGACCTTTTTGTTCATTGCCTTCATTCTTACATCTTCCCTGCTGCAATATTTGTGCTACTCTAGTTTGGAATAATGTATATGGATTTGACATGAGCTGCATCAAAAAGCAAGCAATGATGGAGCCTCTTGTGGACACAGTTGACCAAAATCAAATTGTTACGAATTGTCAGCTACTCAAGGTAAGAAAATACACACATGCATTGAACAACATGTACATCAATACTTTTTCTCCTAATTGGCTCTTGTTTCATTTCAGACTATGGATATCTCTAAGATGTCTCCTGGTGATGCTTCCTTCACTGCTCCCTTTAAGCTCATCGCCGAACGTGATGATTACATTCATGCTCTTGTAGCCTACTTTGATGTATCATTCACCAAGTGCCATAAATTGCAAGGCTTCTCAACAGGTTAGTTTCTTCGATTCCAAGAGGTGTATTAGTTTTCATGATGTGGATTAGGCAACCAATATCTTACTGCCTGCAAAATCTTTCAGGGCCGAGGTCTCGTTCTACACATTGGAAGCAAACTGTCCTCTACCTGGAAGATGTGCTGACAATATGTCAAGGTGAGTCGATTGTGGGGAACTTGACGGTGGCTCCAAACAAAAAGAATCCC
Organism: Ulmus americana; assembly: GCA_010015005.3. Taxonomy (NCBI): domain Eukaryota; kingdom Viridiplantae; phylum Streptophyta; class Magnoliopsida; order Rosales; family Ulmaceae; genus Ulmus; species Ulmus americana. Next base: position 856,610 of record WUAT03000001.1, read on the forward strand.
CGCGATGTTGATATAATGCTCAAATATTCGATAAATGGACGGCGATGTAGCTTCTCAAGGGTTCAGCATTACAAGATGCGATAGGTGTATTTTGCCAGAAGCAAACTGTAATATGTTTCTGGAGATTGTTGTCCAACCTGTTAAGCTGCTCATATAAACAAATGCAAGAAAGAAGCAGCAGTGTTGGTTGGATTTTATTTCTCTAGTTTTAATTGTATTTTTGTTGTATTGAGGCACTATATGATTTTTAATGCTAAAAATTTTGATTTTGTTTTTGAATTATTGTTCAACTTTTCTCTTGATTGTCCTTTTCTTGCATGATGACTAGTTGGAAATTCCGTCTCTTTATAAGCTAGGTATTGTTGAGATCTAACCATGCAAAACCAGCCCCTAACATAAGTATTTAAGGTACCAACCCAACTAAAATATGTGTTTCAAATTAGATTAATTAGCTCTAATGCCCCTTTATTTTTAGTGAATTTGCATTTTGTCCCTTCAAATCTTAAAATAGTTATTAAACCTCTTGAATTTTGAATGAACTTGCACTTACATTTTGTCTAATTTTTTCGTGAGTTTTTTTGGGTACATTTTGCATCAAGTCACTTCAATTATATTTTTTTTTCATGAAAAGAAATTAAAATATATCGAGAAATCCTTTCAAACTATTTTTTTTTATTTAATTCTGAAAATTTTCTGTGTAAATATATTTAGATTTTTTCAAGATTT
>WUAT03000001.1:873278-885061 GCA_010015005.3 Ulmus americana
CTATTTGTTTTGGGATTTTTAGGAAGCTAATTGATTCTAGGGTTCTACTGGATTCTTACAATTTGCCTTTTGTGATTAGGGTTTGTATGAGTGGAGGAGCGAGGAAGGAAGAAGGCGACAATAAGAATGGCGTACGTTAGCATGGGGGAAGCGCATAGAAGAATCACCGACTACCTAAACCGCTTCTCCGACACTGTTTAGTCTCAGGGCGGAACCTCTCTCAAGCTTCTCCTTTCTCTCTCTTCAAACTCCCCCTCTCTCCTCTCTCTCACTGATGCTCTCAACATTTTCTAGGTCACAACCAGGCTCGTAAACCAATTAGAGAGGTTTCCTCAGCTCGGAGACATCGTTCTTCCTCTGTTTTGCGCTTTGTAAAACTATCGACTTGGGAATTTGACCTATGCCTACCAAGCGTTTGAGAAATCTGCCAAGTATTGCCCCATTTTGCTTTAACAATTTCAATTTTTGATTTGGGAATGTGTTTGTTGTTGCAATTGGTAATGTTGAAATTGCAGTTTTTTATTCAGGAGTTTCGGAATTGGGATTCTGCTTGGGCTTTGGAGGCTTTGTATGTTGTTGCTTATGAAATTAGGGTTCTTGCTGAAAGGGTATGCTCAATTTTTTCTTCTTTATTGGTTTAACAGGTTGGAAAGGAATTAAGAGATTTTCTTGTGGTATTGTAGGCTGATAGGGATTTGGCTTCTAATGGAAAATCTCCAGAGAAGTTGAAGGCAGCTAGTTCTTTCCTGATGAAAATCTTTTGGGTTCTTGCTGTAAGTTTAGTTTCCCTCATCAACTTCATTTCTATATAATGTTATGTAATGGTTTAATTTCATGAATTACCTTAACAATTTAATAGGGTGTTTAGTTATAGGGAAAATGCCCAAAACGTGTTGAAGCATTATATGTGAGTTGCCAGTTTTTTAAAGTTTACTTCAAGGTAATATCTTTTTTTTTATGCATATATTACTGATTAACTAATTGTTTTTTCTATTAGGATTTTTATATCAAGTTGGTCTCAATTAAGGTTTCTCGGTTTATCACCAATGATGTTATAGTGTTTAACTGAATCAGCTATTAAGTTTCTTTTTAAGAGATGGATATTGCTGGTAGCCTGAGCTATATTAATGAAAACTATATTTACTACCTTGCAGCTTGGTACCGTTCATCTTTGTTGAAGTGTGATAAGAAGCATTGAAACTGCTCGTATATTTGAATTTGAGGAATTTCCTAAAAGAGATAAGGTCAGAATTTGTTTGATTTAATGCAGATGTGTTCTCTCTTTTCTCTTCCTAATTGATTTCACATTTTGTGTTATTCAGGTCACCTACATGTATTATACAGGCCGACTTGAGGTTTTCAATGAAAATTTCCCTGCTGTAAGTAACCTAAATGCCTCGATGTACATTTGGTTTTTCACTTTAGCAAGTTGTGTTCCTGGCTTTGGGTGGGGACAAAATTTGGATTCTCAAGTTTCTGGGTGTATAGACATTTTATGAGCATTTTCTTCCTGTTAAATGTTAGCATGCAAAGCTTACTTTACTTCCCACTGTTGTCTGAAATGGAGGAAAAAAAAAAATGAAAATTGATTGCTAATTGTGTGTTGATAGCTTTGAATTTATAAAGATTTTTTTTTTTTTTTTTTTTTTTTTTTTGAAGAAAACTATAATTTAAATTTTGGGTTAAATCTAGTGTATTGTTCATAGGATTTGTTTCCATGACCTTGCAGGCAGATCAGAAATTATCATATGCCTTAAAGCATTGCAATGCTTACAGTGAAGCAAATATAAGGTTCGTCAGATGTGTTATCTTGATTTACTTGTGGATAGAGAGTAAATTTGGCATCTAATTGCATATATGCCTAAGAATTATTTGTTGCTTATATAGTGATCATTAAATTTTGATGGTGGAATTACTATAAGTATCTTATCTTGAGTGGAGATTCATTCAAATGTTTATTCCAATGTTTAGTTGGAAATTTTTGCTCAGCCAAACTAAAGTTGTTAATCATTGGAGTATACTTCGATAGGTGCTACAATATTCTATATTGTGCTTGCGTGTGCGCGCGTGTTCTGGCATTGTCTTGCTCATGTTTCTGTATTTTTTTGGGATAGGATGATTTTAAAATATCTCATTCCGGTAAAGCTGTCAATCGGCATCTTACCAAAAAATTGGCTTCTGGAGAAGTATAACTTGGTTGAGGTATGAGATTCATCTTGACTACTTTGTTTACCCCAAATGTTAGAAATAGAAAGTGTTAGTGATGTGATGTTGGAATGACATATTATAAAGTTTCTTTTGTTGTCTGCTAATTACTTTTGACCCACTGATCTAATCTTTTGGGGAAAATGAACAACTAAGCACATTGTTAAACGAATAAATCATGCATTTTCAAATGAAATGCTCCTTGAGCAGAGGAAAAGATATTTATAGAAACAAGGAGGATACAAACCATAAGGAGGGAATCAGAGGTCCCAACCAACCAACTATACAGCAAGTCAGCAATACCTGTTATAATAATAATAATAATAATAAAACCTCGCTTTGCTAGTTTGTATTTGTAGGTCGCACTTTCAATTTGATATATGATGTTAACCTGATAGTATGTTATTGGATCCCACTTATTAACATACAAGTGTCGTGCTTTTACAGTATAGAAATATTGTGCAAGCTCTAAGAAGGGGTGATCTCAGGCTTCTTCGGCATGCCCTTCAAGAGCATGAAGACCGGTATATTTCTTGTTTTTACATTACAGAACCTGGTAATTTAAATTTTTGGAATTTCATTCATTGACAACTGACTTCCATCTAAATTATTAGGTTCTTAAGATCAGGCGTTTATCTGGTCCTGGAGAAGTTAGAACTCCAAGTCTACCAAAGATTGATAAAGAAAATGTAAATCCCCTTCTCACTTCTCGTGTTTTCTTGTTTGATAAAAGATTTATTGGAACATCCATAACTGAAACTGCATGCTTATCATGCAGCTATATAATACAAAAGCAAAAGGACCCTGCCAAAGCCCATCAGCTGAAGTTGGAAATAATTGTCAAGGCGTTGAAATGGCTAGAGATGGACATGGACTTAGATGAGGTATATACATACACGTATACATATTTAAAGTATATTTACGCATGTATTATGGAGCTAGTTTCTTGGTCGGGGAGCTAATCGGATATGTATTTTGAATTGCAGGTGGAGTGTATAGTGGCTATCCTAATACACAAGAATCTGGTAAAAGGCTACTTTGCCCACAAGAGCAAAGTTGTGGTTTTGAGCAAGCAAGACCCTTTCCCTAAATTAAACGGGAAGCCTGTCATGTCATAGAATGACTAAAACAAACACAATTTGTCATGCGTTAACAATTACAGTAGATGTCACTTCTTCATTTCTGAAGGCGGTTCGAAAATAACTATTTACTTCTAAATGTGTAGTAAAATAATTATTTCGGATTATAAATATTGTAGTAACAATCACTTTTTTGACATATATAAATATATTTTTAGTAGAGGGCTAGAGGCCGTACATTTTTAAAGGTTGTCCCAAAACTCTCATTTTCAAAGTTAAAAATTTATCGACAAAAGTAAAAATGAAGATAAACTACATTCAAAGTGTGATTGTTTTGAGAACTCCTTTAATGATTGTTTTGAGAAGTGTCATCAATTCTCTCAATTGCTAGACCCTCGGTATCAGTTATATTTTTCTTGGTCAATTTTGGTGTTGTATTTAGGGTTTTTATAATCATTGCCCAATATATTCTGGTTGAGCTAGATAAGCTTACTTGAAAGAAAAAAAAGTTTGCTCATTCGGATTTAAGTTCAAAGCCCTTGTATTTACATGGTAGCGGAAATATCGGTATTTTTTGTGTTAGTAAACAATAATGGATATTTGCTTTTTCAGTTGAAATTTTTTGGTGAAATTCTAGAATTAACTTAAATAAGTAATAGACTAATTGGCGCCGAAACCCTCTATTGTTGCCAGACTTTTTACTGGCGTTACTGTTAAGAATTACCCCTTTACCGAATTGCTCCCGGTCTTAGGGAGCATTTTTATGAACAAAATGCCAGTAATCAGTAACATGAGGGGGTTTAGTAATGAATAAATAGTAACACGAGGAGGTTTAGTGACGAAAAAAATTAATAAGGAAGCAAAGTGCAAATCTGAGTAAATGATAGAGGGCATTGGCACCAATTAGTCTAAGTAATAATACAATTTTAACAATAAATTAGCCTGTGACAAAAAATTTAGAAGTGCAAATGAAGATGAGCACACGCTGAACCAAAATTTATAAGCTTCTTAACATTTTCTCAACGTACAAGACAACAAACAACTAAAAGAACAATTTAAACAAAAAATCAGTTAAAAAAGAAGGGGGTAATGCTACTCTGCACCATCAAAAAGGGAAGTAAAACTAGAACAAAATGCAAAAACTCATTCTTAGAGTCATGCATTTATCTTTCATTCCAAAATTTACGTTTCAAGCAGCAAAACCTGTAGGAAGGGTGTTTTGGATGTTTGAAGGCATTAGAATATTAAAGCCATCAGATGCAGTAGATACGATCATGCCCGGAATCTGAGCATGCCAATGGAGTTCTTTTAAATCTTTCTGTCCCTGTAAGAAGTGTGCTATATGCATTAACTGCCTGAACAGGTGAGTGAGTTTAACGTTCTGATCAAGAAGTTTATAGTAAAGAGTTTACCTGATGAACAAACAGAAGTTGAGGAGGTAAATCTTCAGGAGCATTCACTAGTTCTTTGGTTTGAGCTTTGAACTCTGCTTCTTCTTCCGGATCTTTCTCAAGAGAAAGGTCCCATATTCTGGTAAACCAAGCAAAAATAGAAAATTATAAAAGTACAAACTTCTTTTTAGGAGTAATCTCATGTATTGCTTATTATGTATAGTCTGAATGTGTTACTTACGTCAACTGATTATCAGAAGATGAAACTGCCAAAGTAGAACCCTCATGCACACTCCACTCGATAGAAGTGATAGGGTGTTTATGGTATTCAAAATGTGCCACTACCGAATCCCCACCCTGAACACAAAAGGAGTGAAATTTAACTTACATTTATCAACAGCAATAAAATCATTCAAAACTACTGATTGGATTTATACCATCCATAAACTTCTCTAGAATCACCTCAAATCTAAATAAACAGAAAATAGATGCACATATATGAAATGAATAGTAATGATTAAGAATGTAAGAAAGATATACATTTAGCAATCTGAGATCACGAATTGCAAAGGTCCCATCATCACTTCCAGACGCCAACATACAAGTCGCGAGCCTGAGCAGAGACAAGTACTAATTAAGGTTATAAAATATAAAACAAAGGGGTATCAAGATTAAGGCACATGGGAAAATAAATCAGATTTGAATACCTGTTCCATGAAATAACATTTACATCTGCATTATGTGCCTTGAAAGAAGTTGCTGGTGACTTCCCTATGCGGACATCCCATATTGCTATTTTTCCATCAACAGAACAAGAAGCAAATACCTCACTTTCCGTAGGGCTCCACTGCATCGATAAAATTGAGGAAAAGGAACGGTTACTTACCCAAAGTAAATAATAATTTAGTTTCCATATTTTAAACCATGAAGCAAAATATTGTTGTTCACAATAGATGCATACTTGTAGATCTTCTACACTGGCAGTGTGTCCAACATATGGAGTAGTATCAACATTCCATGTTGTACCAGATGTCGGTTCCCATAGATGAATATTTTTCTTGCAGTCCCCTATAATCAACAAATGTTAGAACACAAATCTTCCACGCAAAAGGAACAGCCAAAGAAAATAGGTAAGAAACTGATTAAATAAAATATATGAAAAAATACCAGATACAAGCCTTCCAGGGACAAGTGGACTCCAGTCTATAGCATAGCCTTCGTCTTTATGTGCAAATTTAATTAATGGAGTCTGATTAAAAACTGAAGAACCACCCTGGCTAACTTCTGATTCTGATTCAGCTAAAGCATTCAAATGAGAGCTCATGTCCCAAATCTGCAGAAAGAGTAGCAAGATTAAACTACCCGAGAAGTAGTGTGTAAAAGGTCAAATAAGTTAGTCACCGTCACAATCTTTCAAGATTCAAGGTCCAAACTTTTCATTTTGTGACAATTCTATCACATCATGGCCCACGAGAATATTAGAACACTGGTTTAATATTTCACTTCAACTTCAACACCTTATGCAATTGGCGAAAAATAAGTTGTAATTGTTAACTTTGAATTTCCTTTCTAAAATACAAATTTCAATTTGAAAATATATACCCAAAAGACAAAACTAAAAATAAACAAAACCACCTTTGGAATGCGAGCTACATTCAAGCTAGTTGAGCAATGAATACCTCAAAGGAGATCATCTAAATTACAAAAACTTAGTGTTCTAGACGACATTGACACCATTCATAAATCCAAGAAGAGAAAAAAATGAAGCCATCTGGAAACATGTCAACTATGAGAAATTCTAGAGAGTTAAAAGTCTGATGCTAACCTGCACGTGACCTGAATCTGCCCAAGATGCACATATGTGTGGATTCTGTGTCATGGCACGTATACGGTTAATGCCTCCTTCATGAGCTACCTTGCGCAACTGTAGATGCAAAGAATGAAACAAGATTCATACAGGTTAGTTAAAAATAGGAAACAACTCTCATAAAGCAAAATCAATTATTATGGATGGGAAGACAGAACATTGCCTGCAAAACTGGTGTTCCAGAGCCATCTAGGCCCTCATCTTCACTTTCTGAATCACTTTCATCTTCACTTTCCATATCAGATCCATCAGTTGTTGATTTTGTAGGGACTAGATCACGTCTTTTTCCAGATATGTTGGACACTTTAAATATTCCTATCGAGTTCCAAGCAGCCTTCTCTGCCTGCAGAACAAGAAATGTAATATCAATTTTATTTATTTTTGGTTGCCTAATAACTCGCATGCAAATTAACAACAAAGATTATAGAAAGTTGTGGGGATATCTAATAATTACTGTTGAAAGATAACAGGTTAAACTCTTGTTTCTTGTTTCCCAGTAAAATTAAGAAGTGTAAGTGCTAGTAAAAGAGAGAGAGCTAGAAATAAAGTTTACCTGAGTTCCAGCAACAAAGAATACTGTATGGGGAAACTCTGTCCGAATCAATCCCAATGAATCCCGAACAATATCAAAGCTGTGAAGTAATCAAGTAATTGAATACAAACTGCCAATTGGGACTTCTACAATTCTCAAAGAAAACTAATAAAACAAAGAGAAATTATAAAAGCCAAAGGGATGCATTGTACTAAGATGTAAGAAATACAAGTTTCTTAGTCTTAACCAATACACTTCAGAATGTCAATTTCTTCCAATTCAAAGCAACCAAACTAAAACAAACATTACAATTTATCTAATCTGAATGAAGGTGACCGAGCAAAGTACAAAGTAAACTCTCCCAAAGTTTTCAAAGGTACCAATAAGGGCTAAAGCTAGAACTTTTCGCCAAAATAATTAAAAAGGATAGAAATGGCAATCACTTAACAGCCCACAATGCTAAAGTGGAACTAAAAAAAAAAAAACCCAGAATTTAAAAGTTCAATCTTTAAGCTTTTCCAGTAGTTTCTCGGCAACCAAACAAAAAAACCAATGAAAATTTAGCACACACCTTAAACAGGGCCAGCCAATATGGAAGGCGTGGAGGGAATTGTAGGCAGAAGCGTCACACTGGAGCTCTTCACCTTCCTCCAACTTGTCCACGCCTGGTTGCCACACCTTCGCCGGCGGTTCCGAAGACGAAGCTGACCCATCTCCTTTCTTCGAACCCTGTACAGGAATCGCCCTTTAACATCAATCAACCCAATTAACAAACATATTATTGATCGAATAAGGAAATTGGACCGACCTTGTTCTTTCGTTTTGCTTTCTTAGGGTTTTTTAAGCTCCGAACCATTTTTGATGGCTTCGTTATTTGAGCAATTCGCAAGAGAAGAACTCTCTGAACGAAGAAGGATTGAGGGTTTTGTGGAGCCAAACTAGGGTTTTAGCTGCTCAAGCTCCACCGCAAAATATTATTTGCAATTATTTCCCTTTTCTTTTATGGTATTATATTTTTGTCCACAAACTTGGCAATCTTTGCCGAGGAACCCTGGATCGTTAATCCGACAAACGACTTTATGAGTCGTGTCGTCTAGTAAAGACCATGTTGGTTGAGACGAGAAACGACATCAAATGTATCTTGTGATTCGTGTCGTTTGATATGGGGAAGACACTAAACGACATCTGAATTAGTGTCGTTCCCAAAGGAAGCTACTAGTGTACATGACTTAAATCAAATCATCAGGGATATTTACATTTTATCCATTGCCCTTTTTTAATTAAGAATATACACTATTTGATTATATATATATAGAATTATAACAAAATTATATCTTATAATTTAATATACCTTAAGTAGGCTAAGGCACAATTTTGACTTGTAAATTGTTAAAACTATACCCATAACATCCTTATATACAGTATTACCAAAAAGTTAAGTTATAAAGGAAACCAAGAATCTAGTTTAATCAAAATAAATAAATAATGAAAATGATGACCGGTGTTAATTCAGTTGGTAGTTGAGTTGGTAAGTCAACTAGTGTTAGTTCAGTTGACGAAGGAGGGATAAGAAAAAGAAGATATATCTAGCTCAAATCCGTAGAGCAACTAACATATAAAAAAGAATAGAAAATGATCAAGAATTATATTGACAAAAATATACATACATTAGGTATGAACACCAAAGAAATAGATCACATTAATGAGCAGAGGAGCCTGCTTCGTCATAACAATTATTCTGCTTTGTTGAAAACAACTTATAAAGATGTTTACAGTTTCGCTTCAAGGTGATAACCCTGCAACCAGTAACTTTTATCTGCCATTAAAACCAGCAGGACTATGAGACACAAGAACAGTTTTAGGGGAGCAAAAGAAAAGTAAAGCATTACATCTATATATCATTTTCGTTTATACCTGTTATTTCTTTGTCTTGTAAGTAGAACAAATACCCCAAATCCTACCATGATTGCAATTTTCACTGCCTGATAAGAAAACATCAAACCAGAAAAAACGATATCAGCATTGTTTTATTTTCAAGTTCAATCTACTATCTTGAAGAAGTAGGTAATGTTTAGACATTACATTTGTAAACCTTCACGAAACCTTTTAGGAACTATAAGTGATATTAAATTTTATTGTACTTTAAATAAGAATGTATAACCTGGCCAACTGGTCCTCTAGAAGATCCAATATCTTCACTCTCGGGCATTGATTTTTTCACTTTGCCACTTTTCTTACTTCTGCTCGCTTCAGTTCTGGCGCCATCATCATCACTAGGCTGAAATAGTGTAATGATTGTGTTATAAGATCACATTCACAGGTTATGGTAAGGGAATTGTCCCAATCTGACTAGTAACTGAAAGGGCAGCTCAGAAGCCAACCTTTTCCTCATGTTGCGGTTTGCTATTTTTTTCTCGATTGATGTCTGAACTGATATTGTAACCACCCAAGAGATCTCTCAATTTCTTACCACCAGTCGTTATACAGAACTGCTGTAATTGATCCGGGAATATCCAAGCGCCAGATTGCAGAAAAGAATCCTGTGTATCTTCATAGCACGCGAATGATCTCAATTTATAAGTTGAAGGTACTTGAATGGAGATACTTTTCAAATATTTGGAGGAAAATTCTACTCGAAAAACCTCTTCAACTATATTTCTTCGAAAATGTTGCTTACCACTGGCATTGTAGCGTTGGTGCCTATGATGATAAAGCATCCTCTCATCAGCTGAAGATGTTTCATCTTTCGACGTTCTCATCATATCTTCATGAGATGTCTCTTCCTCTTCATCTTGGTCTTTATGTTCTAGTTTGAGTTTTATCTTTGAACTGATGTTTGTTCCTTTGTCTCTTTCTTTTGTTTTAATCAACTCCTCCAACTGCCCACTTCCCCAAGCTGTTGTTGGTGGTGATGGTTTACTGTGAATTTCAGTATCCTGTTTCACAACAAGTATCAGGAATCATATCCAGAAAGACATTTGTAAGTTCCATTAACGCATAGGAAAATACCTGAGCTTGATTAATCTCGAAGGCACTTATCATTTTCCTGACACAGGGAGGAATTTTATCCAGAGAGCCCCTTTTCTTTGGGTTGTAAGGCATATCTTCCTGAAGAGTGGGAGGAATTTTTGAAGCCTTAACCACTACTGAACTTCCTACTGAACATGTTGATTCTTTCAAACTGGTGGGAACATTAGCAATAAGTGCTTGAGCCTCTACTTTCTCAACTTCCATCCGACTTAATTTACTTAGATGGCTATCAACTGTTGGTGACAAAGGAATTGCTGATGAAGTCTCTTCATTTTTATCTGCATTGTTCTAACACAGGTGAAATGACTGTTAAAAGAGCTCAACGGTACTTTCTGTATTGTTAAAGAAGGTTTCTTGGTGGATCTTGAGAATCGTTGCACTTAGATTATCAAGAAAAAAAAGCCTTCAATGAAAAGCTCACATCGAAAACTAAAAATCCAAGTTATCATTGTTCTGTCATATTTCCATTTTTTTCTACTTAGATATCTAGTTATTATTGTTATTCCCAGTAAGTGATATCAAACCTGAGATCTCATGGCACAAATATGAAGCAACTTTATTCCCATCATTCCTGGCTCCTTCTACACTCAAAGTTCTGAAATCGAGAAGCTCGCCATGTTTCTTTCTCAATGCAGATTCTCTCTACGACGAATGAAAACAGATGTTAAATACCAGAATCAACAATGAAAAGGAGCATATACGGCATGAAGAAGCCTAGCAGCAATAACAATAATTGCTAATAGAAGAATCAAATCTTTGGTAATTCTTGCAATGCAAGTTCACAAGAAATGAGGCATTCTCTGATTTAATGTTCAGAGGGGAAAATAAAGCTTTTGGGAGATGTCGTAGAAAAAAAATACCATCATTCGAATTCTGTTGCGCTCATCTTCGTTGAGTACAAACTGCAACTTCAAATGCACATGCCCTCCTCCTTCAAGGGGAAAAATGTCATCCCAAAGGCCTTTCTCGACTATAGATTTAATTTCAATGCCTGCCCAAAACATAAACACATTCAAATGCATCATCCTAAAGATGGATATGAATGGTCAATAGAAATGTTACATTTTGTAGAAACCTGCATGGAAAATCTGATTTCCATCCTGAAGAAGAACAACTAAATTTTCGCGGAGGCTTGTCAATGGGCTGTGCAAATAACAAGAACATATAAAAACTGAGACAAAGTTATAAGCAAGAAATCAACAACATTAAGAAAAATTTGAGCACTGCGAGTACTACAAGGAAAAGTCTCCTTTTTCCCAAGCTTGATACTCTGTTTTCCCCAGAGAAACTGCATTTCCAAATAAACTTCTACCTTAGATTCAATAGATATTTTTCCAAAAAAAAAAAAAAACCAAAGGCTAGAACAAGTGATAATTGCCTACCCTTTATTGATATTGATGAAGAAGGAAGGCCCATGAATTCCAAAACTGGGGTCAATTACATCAGATCAAACAAGAAAAGAATCAATAATAAAGCTACAATTTTTATGCATGTTTAAACTGCAGTGGAAAACATGCTAGTTAGTACCTGAAACTAAGATGGTTCCTGGCATAGTAAGGAGTAGGGCAAGGCTTAAAACATTTTCTTTCGAAATTCTGGCTACAAAATTTGAATTTTGTGGTTCAAGGGACTGAAGCTATTTGTTTCTATAAAGAGTATGGAAGCCTGTGAGAAAGAGA
>WUAT03000001.1:885161-895725 GCA_010015005.3 Ulmus americana
AAAGTTTTTTTTTTTTTTAATAGCCTAATTTTTAATTAATTTTTCAAGGATAATTTGAAGTTTTTAAAAAACCAATCAAGCGTAGGGTACTAAAATATAATTTACACAAAAAATAGGTACTTATTTGGAATTTTTCAAAACCCGAGGTAATTTTCGTAATTTCATCGAAACAGAAGATACTAAAATGTAATTATCCCTAATTAAAAATATAAATTAATAGTAATTAATTATTGTTCTATATTATTTTTTTCTATAAATATTTTTAATTCTATTATTAATTTTTTTTTTAGATTTTTAAATTTTTTTTGTTGGTAAAAGTAGATTTTTAAAAATTAGTCAACTAAAATAATAATACATTTCTAAACAAAATTACCAACTAATTTATATATATATTTGACCGGGACTAATTGATACTTTCTGTGCAACTTACTAGAACGTAAATTTCCAAAAAAAAAAATATATACAGTAATAGTCTCTTTGAGAAGCGCGCGCAATTACCAAAAAGGACAAAATCAACTGCTTCTTCTATTACCGAGTACTGTATATTCTATTATATTCACACTTCAAAACCACCCACCGCCATTTCTTCATCACTACCACTATATCGCTACATTTAACAAAACCCAGAACCTCCTTCCACAACTATATAGAAAACCAAAACAAAATCAAAATAATAATAATAAAAAAACTAAATAAATAATTATAAATAAAAAAAACTAACTGTTCATAGTTGTTGTTGATCGTTTTTACGCTACGGACTGCTCAGAAAGGATTTCACCCAGAAACCTTGCCAGCGAATCCTCATCCAACTCCACTCCACACTCGTCCGTTATTTTCCCACAAACCGAGCCATTTCCATTCCCGCTACCACGCGCCCCTTCCTCGCTTCCACCCCACGCGCCGATCCCCATCCCCCCAATGGTGTAATCCACGCTCGCCATCACCGACGAGTCCCAATCGGAAAACGACGAACCGCAGCTCTCCTCGTTTCCGTTAATCGTCACGTACGAGGACGGCGTCGTTTGAAAGACAAACCCCGACGAGTACGGATTCGCGATGAACCTAACCTTTTCCGGCGAGGTTTGATCGGAATCGAGCACCTGCATGAGCTCAATCGCCGTGTTTTCATCCGCCGAAAGCCATGCGAGTATGTCTTCTCCAACGCCTTCCAGTTCCGCCTCTTCTCGCTTCCTCTTCGCTCCTCCCGCCTCGTTCGACTCTTCGTGACCAGTTTTCTTTCGCTTATCCTCCATTTTCAACGTAATGTGAGCTCTTAGAGAGAGTGCCAAACGCAGAGCTAGATATAGAGAGAGTGTACGGCGAGGAACTGTGGAAAGGGATTTTCTTTGTCGCTTCTGGCTTTTCGACAATTTATATTTGACTATTCGAGAAGGACTTGACCGATACGTATAGTTTGTCTTTGTTTAGTTTTTCAAAAAAAAAAAAGAAGTCCCACATCGGTGAGGAGAAGAGAAACGAAGGACCAGGACCAACTTCTTTGGTGGGTCCTACTTGTTGCATCATTTGTTAGGACCTTGGCCGTTCGATTAGGGAGTTAATCGTTTCGAATTAATCTAGACGGTCCATGTGAAAGAGAAGGGCCAGCGAGGATAAAAGAGCGATGCCACGTCGACAGATTTGATGACGTGGCAGTGAGGAAGAAAGAAGGCGGGAAATTTCCCCGTTGTACTGGTAATCGTACAATTAGTTTCTTAGGATGGAAGTCGAAAAGAAATAAATGCGGATGCCTGCACGCGCTAACAAGCTGTTTCCCTTTTCTCTACGATTTTCCCACTATGCCCTTGTTATTGAAAAGGGGTGATAATCACGGCAAGTCTACCCTCTCAGCTGAGTAATTAGTGTAGAATTTATTGGCTTTGTTCATGAATGTGATTGGTGATGGATTGGGCAAGTGTCCCAGTCTACTGACAAGTTAGTTTGAAAACCACTAGTAATACGGATGCTGCCAGAATTAATAAAAATCCTTCTCGTGGTGAGGGTGTGATTTTGAAAGATTAGAGAGGTGAGGTGAAATTTTTCAAAACTATTTTCTGGCCTTTTTCGGTCCTAGCTGAAGTTGCGGAAGCTTATGCAATTTTGCCGAGCATTTAGGCAGCTATTGAAGCATGTTTTACTTATTTTTTGATTGCTTCGAATTGTTCTAACGTGGCTATTAATATTAAGAATACATCTCTAATACTTAATGATTATGATGTAATTCTTCTTAGAACTATGCTCGGATGTAGTTTATGTTAATATAAACAGTAATGGTACAGCTCATACTATTGGCGGTGTTGCTGCTAAATCTATATTGTCTAATTTTTGGAGGGAAGATCTCCCCTATAATGCTTGGCATGCTGTTGAGGCAGAGGCACCATGTCTCCTGTAATGTTTTTCTTGCCCAGTGGCTTAATCAATGTTTGCTTTCGGAAAGAAAAAAAAAAGGGAGATTAATATGACAGTTACTATTTGGTTTTCCTAATTTCTCTTTGCAATTAAGCTTTTCTCAAAATGAAAAATGCAGACAAGCAATCCTATCATGTCCTCTATAAAATATAAAAAGGGAAAAACTGAAAAAACAGATAGAAGGGTAAAATTGGAATTAAATTATCAACTTTTCTCTTCACAACTTCCTCTCATCTTTCCTTCCTTCCTTCCTTCCGCTCTAACAAGCACATCATTGGAGCCATAGAGAACAAATATTTCTTATTTTTGGTACAAAAAACATGATCGTCAACACATACTATCACAAATAACGGAACCGAGTCCTGGCCCTTCACGATACCAATAGGCCTCAATAACGACAATAGAAATGACCGACATCAACGACAAAAGTAAATCACATGAACTTGCGTGTAGATAAGATGAGCACAAAAAAGGTAGAGACCGCCAGGGAAAATCAGTGAAACTTGGAGTGAGGCTTTCTGATTTCCATAAAAACGATTATCTAAATCAAATTATATAATAGCTTCAATAAACATGATGAAAAGTTCCAACACCACTAGATTAAACTCCAGCTATTAAAATATGTAGTCAAGTTCCGAATTGGGTTGTTCCCCAGATATAAAGTTGTTCCCCAGATATAAAGTAAGGGGAGGTTATCTCTCTTAAAGTAATTTGATCTACTAATAACATTGCGCCTAGAAGAACATCTCTACCGCTCTAGAACAGTAGCTAAATGTCGCAGATAAAAATTTTAAGTTCTAAAATGACCTCAAGGCTTTGCAGTACAAGAAACTACATGCGACTTAAACTTCTCCAGCTCCGCCAAAACCTCGTCCTCGGGCCTGTAGATCAAATCACTCATGCGCCATATCTGAACACAGAGGAAGAGCACAAGTTTTTTGATAAATAATTTTAACTTCAAAATCTCTTTCTCAAGTCATTCAACGTTTAGTGTATATTGATTAACCTAATGGTCCCCCTCAACTTTTGTGCATCTTTTATCATCCTGCTTCTAAAATTTGATAAGAAATAAAATGACATAACAAACATCCAGGTAGATACCTGCAATGTCCCACCGCCACCGGTAGTATCGCAGTCGTCAGAGACACTAACAATCGTCCAAGGATCATATGCATTCCAATGAAAGTCCACAATTTTGTCCCTGCGAGATATAAGATACTCATGTGAGAGGATAAAACAAAAAAAACCAACCATCATACCCAAAGATGCATTGGAAGAAGATAGAATTGCCTAACAATGGATAATTGAAACGTAGAAGACCAGTCAGAAATTAGACACGTGAAACACATAGGGAACTTGAACTAGTCAGTATATATGAAAACAAAATACAATAAAGACAACTCTATCGACCACTACTCCTACCCACCAGAAATTTTAAAAGTTAGAAAAGAATTCCCAAAACGACAATTTATGTTAGCAGAACTTCTGAAGCGTAAATATATGATCCATGATTGGATCTTTTGTGAAAAATCTGACAAATACTGGATGCAGAATCAAACTTCTCATCGTACACAGCTGGCATAAATAGGTGTCTTACTTTTAAGACAAATTCATAAATTGAAAAATAGCAAGCGATAAGCACTCAGCAACAAATAAATAAAAAGACATGTTCAGGCAAAGGAAAACCAATAATTAATCCACGGAATGATTCAGTCAGTAAATGGAGCTACAAGGTGAAGATGAACAGATTACATTAAAAGGAAAATTGTCCTCACAAACTAATGGCCACTAATTCTGCATTTAATGGATGAATAATGGGAGGAAAATGCTAGACAGTTTATTTATTATAAATTGAAATGAAAGAAAATAAAAACAATCTTAAACCTGTGCCCAGCATGCTGGAAAAACAAGCCCGGAGAACTTGGAGTTTTTGTTGGTCGGTCAACTGTCTTACCAATCTGCAAGACATTATTATCTCGTGAGAAATATCACAGCTAGTAAAATATTTGATACAAGCAAAAATAAATAAATAAATAAATCATTACAAATATTGAAGTGAAAAGTGGAGATCAGACAAAGGAGATAAAAAGGGACCAGAGCTATTAGAATTTCTGAACGCAACGCAGGGGAAAGAGTTTAATTAGAGTGAGTCTCAGAATATAAAACTTAGGGTTAATTTTTTCACTGCTACAAGATTGAACTCCCATTTTTTTTTTCTTCCACTTTTACCGAATACAGAAGGTGAAGGAACCAAAATGTTCAAGCATAGATGAAATACAGTACAGGATAAGATACATGTGAATAGACCTAGACCTCCATACCTTCTCATAATCCCAAATGTTCAAGAGACCGTCTTCTGCAGAACTTCCAAAGACAGATGATTTATCTGGAGACCACTGGTATGCAATATTATAAGGAGCAAAACAAGTAAGCAAGAGAAATTGCAGCAGATATTGTTCTTAAAAAGTATTTAGGAATTATAAACAATAACATGATGTATCATTAATACCTGAACACAAAGAACAGCAGACTTGTGACCTTCAAATTTATGAATAGGTGCTCCAACTCCATCAGAAGTGAGATTTCGACGATCGAACATCCGAACAGAATTATCAGCCGAACTGGAAAATAGTAAAATGAAATGTAGTGAATATGTTTTATACCTTTATATTACTGCAAACTATTAACAACTAACAAGCAAAATCAAACTAAGATGCTCCGCAAACAGTAGAAGATAGAGATACGACAATGGAATACCCAGTAAGAATATAATTGTTATCATGGGGACTCCAATCAACACAGTGAAGATCAGCATCATGTGCTTTTTCCACCTGCAAATTAGAAACACAAAACATTAATTGTATATAACAAACAAAAGATGGTCAAAATAAATGGGCACAAAAAAAAGCATTATTAATTTAACCAGATCAATAGATGATAAGAATATAACACTAACATTATAATGATTCAGCAATATGGAACTTACTATAGCTAAGTTGACCTATGTTATTTACTATAGCTACATAACTGTGCTCAACTCTCAATACAATGAAAGGCAACCAACTTCTACTTCCAGCAACGCAATAAGAAACAGCCATACAACTAAGTTTTGAATTTTCATAATTGGAAAATGATAGATCCAATGATAGTTGTAAATAATAAGTTTGCTCCTGTGTTGGCTGGAGTTATTTGCATTTTCTGCACCAACACCACCCTAACAGCTGAAGTGAAGTCTTATAAGCAAGGAATGCAAACAGAGTAAAACACACACTAACCATTTAAACATACTCAGCTTCTTCTATCAGCAGCATTTGGAAATTGAAACACTCTTTTACCTCGCCTATGTATGACTTCTATTATCAGCATTCAATATGTAACACAGACAACGGAATGGAAAAATCAAAGATACCAAGACACATACAATTACGCTAATTCCATATTATGTATATACATTTATTCACATGTAAGATGGCCTTTAAACCCTTTGTGGATCATGAGGAGATATTAAGATATATTAGTGTCAAAGGCCGCACCTTAACTGCAGGGCTAGAGCCAACTCGTGCATCCCACAATATGAGGCAAGAATCATCACCAACGCTACAGAATTCCTGTGAGCTTCAGTGAAGATAAAACATTGTCACATATAACATTATCTCATAACCACCAAAAAAAAAAAATCTATATGCAGCCATTATAGTGATAATAAAAAAAATACAGCCACTACCAATATGGAACACAATTTGCATTCGAAAAAGTAATGTTAAAAAAGAAACCAGGACTGACAAGATCGAGTATATATATTACACGAGCAACAGAAGTTGATGTAGCAATTCCATAAAAGCCTATATATGTTACCTAGATGGACAGAAAGCCACATCTTCAACTGTATCTTCATGCCCTTGGTAAATTCCTCGTGGTGCAACAGAAGGGCCATCAGCTTTGTCATTACCTTCTCCAGACTTGTTCTGTTTAATAATTGAGCCACCAGATCCTGGGGATTTGGTAGCTGATGAGTCAGTGGCTGCCGCTGATATATGGTCCTGAATACTCCACAAAACCACAGACTTGTCTTTCCCTGCAAAAAAAAAAAAAAAAATCTTAATTTTTCAATTGGAACATAATTAGATCCAGTAAGAGCCATGAGCAATACTCATACTATAACAACAGCAATTTCCAACCTCCAGATAGCACAAAGGGCTCAGTTGGGCACATTGCAAGAGCAAATTCTGCATTATCTTGATGTCCAGTCAAAATCTGCAGAAGAAGTCTGTCAGGTCATACTTGGTGGATTTATTATAATATATATAAGAAAAGAAAAAAAAAATTTGTCCATAATCCATATCCTTCCTCTAAAATAAACACATATTTGTTCTTAGAAGGGAAAATATAACTTAAAACATAGAGAACCTCTTCCAGGAAATTTCAACTATTAGAGTTCACCTGCTAGTTGCCACAAACAAAAGACATACGTACTTCTGTTTTATTCAGAATTCCTCTAGATGTTGCCAAAACCAGTTGCTCCAATTGACTTACTGTTGTAACTCATTTAAACAAGTTGAGCTTTCAAAAATATCCTTCAAATAGGAGCAGACCTTGGTTCTTGAACACGGCAAATTATCTAACCGAAAGCATCAAACTTTAACTTTTTAAAAACATTATAAAAAAAAATTGCTTTGTTTTCATTTTTCTCAGTCCTCCTTTTTACCACATAATGGGCAAGGACGCAAGGTAACATCTACCATCCACAACATAGAACAAATGTACAGACATATTATATTATTTCCTGGTTGTACTTTGTTCCCTCTTAAAAATAGTTTCTTACACCAGAAAAAAGGTAGGTAACATGGACCAAAGCCCCACCATAAAATTCCAGATCTACATGTATAACACAAAACACACTCTGTAATGCAGCAATCTCTCTTAGAAAACCATATCATAAATCGGAAGGTAATGCATGAAAATATATTGACACAAAACAATGAAAAAAATTGACACATGTATGACAATAGCAGAACAATTCAGCAGATAAAAAGGCAGGTATGGCAAGAATACCAAATCTGGACGCGAGTTTGTAGCCCCAAATACAGCATGACGGTTGGGTTGAGCTTCAACATCCCAAATGAGAACCTGAAATTTGTAAATTCCAAAGGGAATTTAAATCACAAAATAATGAATCCTAGAGATGAGAGAGATCAAATAAGTCCAGATTTCACACATTGGAAAAAAATCAGCAAGAGTCTTACATCAGGACTATCAGTATGGGTCGCTACTATCTTACTGTTTTGTGGAAGTTCCCTAATTCTGTTCACCTGTAAAAAACAAAAACTAGCACGGTTAAATACCATTTATAATCTAAAACTTGAATCACTAGAGAAAATAATAATAAGAGTACAAGACACATTCAATAGAACCAGTAACAAGAGGAATGAATATTCAACCTAAATTTTTGCATCAAAAGTTACAATTACTGTTTTCCACCACTCCATTAAAAAAATGCCACCGTTTCATCATCAAAAGTGACCAAGAAAAAGCACATCAAAAGATTGCACATACCTCTCCAGGATGAATGATGGTCTTATACTTTTTAACAAATGGCGAGCGAGCTTCTTCATTGAACTGGAAAAAAATAATAAAAAAAACCCAAATTTGTAATCGAATGGCCTAAATAAATAAGAAGAACGCATAAAGGATCAAGCCATAAACAACCACCTGTGAAATGTGCTCCGCGGCTGCAACCCTAGGTCTGACAATTTCACAGTTTGCTATCACCAGAGTGTTTGGAACACTGCCGTCCGTCTACCATAAGAGAAATAGATAAAAAAGAGAAAAATTGATACAAACTTAATAAAAGATAGACATCAAGAAGCAATGCTAACGGTGTAGCAAACAAAGTCAAACATCAAAATCTGTTGCAACTCTTAATTTTCCTTTCCTAGGAAGATTAAGAAAAATTAACCAAAAAGGGAGTTCAGAAGGCATCATAAAAGCAAGAAAAATAAACCACAAAGGAATCGACCTGTTCAGAGAGGTAGAGACGCTGACGGTTCTTGTTAGGACCTTGCTCAAGCTGAGGACCCCATCTATTCAGATTTCAGGGCAAGATTATCCCATTGTTAAATCCCAGTAATGATAACGAAAATAAACAAATACAAAACTATAGAGCACATTTTAAGCTGTCAGTGGATTGGAGCAACCGAATGAATTCTAAAACCCTAAAATTCAAAAATGAAGACTCAAAACGATAAAGCACATTTAAACCTCCCAGTGGATTGGAGGAACCGAATGAATTCTAAAACCCTAAAATTCAGACATGAAGACTCAAAACGATAAAGCACATTTCAACCTTCCAGTGGATTGAAACAACCGAATAGATTCTAAAACCCTAAAATTCATAAATGAAGAGTCAAAACTACAGCACATTAAACCTCTCTGTGGATTGGAGCAACCGAATGAATTCAAAAACCCTAAAATTAAAAAATGAACTCAGAAAACCCTAGAAAAACAAAAAAAGCCAAGTTGAAATCCAAAGAGACAATGTAGTCGTAAACTTGAAGCGGCAAACAAGCTCAAAACCCTAGAAACGAATCAGATAACAAAAAAAAAAACCTAGAGAGAGAGAGAGAGAGAGAGAGAAACTAACCTGCAAGAGAGAGAGGGCCAAACGAGGTTGTGATTGGAGAGCCAGTCGTAGAGAACAGGGATGACGGACTTCCACTGGGAGTACTTGTCGTCGACGGAGATGTGGTGGGGGGCCTTCTTCAACTTCCCTGGTTGCTGATCGTCTTTCTTGTCGTCCTTGGGTTTGGGCTTCCGCCCTCGCGTCTCCTTCTTCTTCACTACGGCTGGCTGCTGCTGCGCGTCCATGGCTAAGCTCGAAGCTGCCTTAATCCTCAACTCCGGAACTAGAGTGCCGAGACACTAGAATTCTCTTTCTTTCTTCTCAGTCTACTCTCTAGTATGTCTCCCTCTCACGCTATTTCAAAGGGTTGCACAACACGCGGCAACCTGATGTCTCTGCGTACTTTTCTTTGTCTGTATAATTCCAAAATGTCAGCATAAACATAACAACAAAAAGGAATGAAGAGAAAAAAATATAAAAAAAATGATTTTTTTTATTTACTTTCTTTTTATTTTTAAATAAGTGGTCATGTGGTGTCCTTGCCACGTGACCCTTTTAATGGAGAAGGGGTGAAAGAACAGATAAGCACCTTATCACCTGCGTTCAGGGACATTTAACACTAAAAAATAGTCGATGAATTAAATTGTTAACACTCAAAGAGTTCACTTACCTGTGGGGCCCTGATTTTATTGAGATTAAGAACATCCAAACGAAACAAGTGATTGGTTCTAATGTTAGAAGATGATAACTATATTATTTGAATTTGAAGTCAAAAAATCGAACAATTTGCGTCAAGCCTTGACAGTAAATGAGTCTGAGGGGAAGAAGAAGTCTGAAATGTGGCTATGACACTGACATATGGGACATTCTTCTTTTAGTTCTTTAAAGAAGTTATTTCCCAATCTATTTGCACTATTGGATGTTTATAGTTTCTACTATAGGTATGTGAACTTGCTAAAAGCTATCATCAATCTTGAATAAAAGCCCGAAACCTTTTATAACTTTACACTTTGATGTTTGGGGTCATTCCAAAATTGCTACATTGGGTGCAATACATTGGTTTGTTAATTTTATTGATGATTGTATCAGAATGACTAGGGTATGTTTGATGAAATCCAAAAGTAAAGCAAATGAATTGTTTCTTAGATTTCATAAGTGTAGGAGATAATTTCTACAATTGAATATCTCGTGGTATGTTAGAGCCACCGGCAACTTGTTTGACCTGCAAGACAGAGAAATCGGACGGTGATCGTGGAGTCCTTGACATCGGGGGGTACCAATCAAAGGAACTCTAACGGTCAAGTCAGTAAGTAAAACATGAGGAAAGATCCATGATGATGTGGCGACCCGTGTTCTTAACAGCTTATTAACCCGCTTAAAAACAATTTTAGGTCTTAAAAATTCGGGAAAATTTTTCTTTTTAAAACTTAAACATACTTAAGAGATCACCAACGTACCTTTAAGAATACCCGACACCTTAATTGCATAGAAAAACCGGGTAATCCACAGATTCAGTTTAAAACTCATACCTGAGTTAAA
>WUAT03000001.1:911793-922864 GCA_010015005.3 Ulmus americana
ACTCCACCAAACAAGTTTCTCTAGAAAACTAATACCAGTTTTTCAGTTTTTAAAGACTAGAACTTGAAGACCGGAAATTAAAAACTCCACCAAACGGCCTCTATATTTCTTTATAATTTGTCATTTTATAGAGGAGTAAAATAAGTTAAAAAGTGACACATTTGTAATGGATGTTTTGATGCCTCATTTTAGGGGCATTTCTGTAGTTCGCGTAGCCCATCTCTAAGGCCAACAGCCCAAATTCGAAAAGGCCGTACTATGTCGCGTAGAGTTCAGTGGAAATGTAAAAACATGACACCATTCGGGATTATCAATCAAAATGGACGAATGGAAATTTCTTTATTTATTTTCATAAAATAAAATAAAAAATATTTTTTTTTATTAAATATACACCAAACTTCATATGTTAATTCCTAAGTTTTTAACCAAAATGAGAAACTATAGCAACTCTAACTACTTCCGATTTTTTTAAAAAAAAATGTGTAAGGATATTTCCAATTTATTAATTATTCAATATTACTAGATTTTGATGATCAAGTATAAGGATATTTCCACTAAAAAAAGTATAAGGATATTTCCCACTTTTAAAAAAGTGGACAGATTTATAGTAGTTTTCTTAATTTCATACCACAATTCCTTATAAATATAGAGAAAATTTTCATTGTAAAGGGAACAATTTTTTATCTCTACTCAATAATTCTCTTGCAAGTGGTACAAAAAATCAGGTATGAAAAATTGTTACCAAACTAAACAGCAAATTTTAAAAATTTAAAGAGGGCAGTTATTAAAAGAGGGATATGCGTGCCGACGTTTTTTAAAGACTTATCTAAACAGAATTGTGATCTTAAATATTTGAATTTAACATTCTTGATAATCTCATAGTTCCAAATGGATTTATCTTTGAAATAACTTTTTGAAATTGAATATTTTAGTTATATATTAGGGTTTTGAGCGACTCTATTTTTCAAGAATCAAAGAGAGATGGAAGCAAGAGAAGCAAACTCGTTATGTGAAGTTGTACAAGAACAACTCAACAACAAAACATTGTCATCCCAAAACGATAATGATCAACGAAAAAGGTTTTATGGAGAAATAGAAGAGATCACAAATGATCTAGAAACAGCATTTAGAACTTTAAACAACTTTGAAGTTGTTTGTTACCCTCCAAGCGACCATCGTTTTATAGGATCCAATGTTAATTCTTCTTCAAGGTATCTTTGTGGAACTTCCAAAAAGACATCTCTAACCGATCAAGTAGAAGAAGAATGGCACAAATTACAGGTTGGTCTTCCGAGTTCAATCTTCGTAAGAGCTTTTCGATCAAGAATTGATCTGATGAGGGCTGTGATAATTGGCCGAGAGGGTTCTCTTTATGAATGTTCTTTGTTCTTCTTGGACATTTATCTTCCCAACGATTACCCTTCGCACCCACCAGAGTTTTCTTATCATTATTATGGTGTAGAGGTGACCCCAAACTTGCAAAGAAGTGGGAAGGTTTCCACAAGAAATTTTATAAACAATTGGGGTGAATGGTATGAAGCCAATGGGAAAGATGGGCGAGCAATTTTGCAACTTCTTGTTTTGATCCAACATTTTGTGTTGGGGGTTCAAGATAAGGTTGGTTATAACCGAGATGCTTTTGTTCAAACTTGGGAGGCTATGCTTTGCCTGATGAGGTCGCCGCCGAGGGAGTTTGAGGTTTTCGTGGTGGGGTATTTCCGGTTAAGAGCTCATCAGATTCTGTTGAACTACAAGGGTCGAATGAGACCTAATGATTTGGATATGAGGAGATTGTTCTTTAGACTTGTTAGGGCGTTTGAAGCAAATGGGACATACTGCAAGCATCATTATAGTCAGACGCAGTATGATGAGGCTTTGAAAGAGGAGGAAATAGTGCCTTTGGAGACGATAAAGAAGAGTTTTGGGAATTCGTCAAAACTTGTCTTAAGTTAAGAATCCCATAAGTGGAGATTTAATATTTGGTTGATTCTTTCTTAGTTTTAAACTTTTATCAAAGTGATTTGGTTGTAAAAACTACAATACATCTCCAGCGTTATATATTCATTTTGTTTAGAATTGCTTTCATATATAAATATTGGACTTATTGGCTCAAATGCCGTCTTGTTTGCACAGTTTTATATTTTGTCTCTTTTTAATGTTATTATTTATTGACACTTAGTTTTAATGTACTTTTATGTACAAACACCAATAAATAAACAATAACAATAAGGAAAAAAAAAATTTAAATAGTGCAAACAATAGGAGGCATTTGAGTCGATTAGTCTAAATATTTTTGTTATACTGTTTGATTGAGAATTTGAGCTTATTTGGCTTATTTAGTTTCATCACCCATATGGTAAAAAACGAGTGCCGTTTCCTCGAATCAAATATGCAAGATAGAGGAAAACTTTTGGTGTGAAGAAAAAGCAATCTGCGGTGAAAAGGGTGTGGTTAATGACACATATTCCAGTCAAATCAGAGGGGGTGATGGAAAAAAAAAACATATACAAAACTACTAGCAACATATGTATACATACAATACGAAGGGCTGTGCTGCTGTTCATCGATGATAAATAGGGATAAAAACTGATTCAATCCAATCTTAATTAGATTTTCAATATTTGAATCCAATTAAATTCAATCCTAGATAAAAATTCAATCAAATTCAATCTAATCCAATTCAATTTTTCCGAATCCAAATCCAATCAACAAAAGGGAACAATTTTTTTTTCTTCCAAAATTGATGTCGGCACATAGTAACCATAAAAATTAAAATAATATAAAATAAACTATATATAATTAAGCTTGATTTATCACTTTCATAAAAATATAAAATCATATATAATACATATATTTTTCTATTTATTTTTTACATATCAAAACAATACAACAAAAAGTATCAAGTTTACTTCTTAGATTTCAAAACAATACAACAAAAACTATCTAATTTGGTTTTTATATATCAAAATAATTTCAACAAAAAATGGTAAAGTAGTCTTTTATTTATTTATTATTTTTACTTATTAATAATTAATTAGATATAGACATTTGTATGAAATATATATGTTTAACAATTATATATAAAGATTAGATTGAATCAATTTTAATTAAATTTAAAAACATGAAATTCAATTTCAATTCAATCCAATTTTTCAAATTTTATCAAATCGAATTAAATTCGAATATTCAATTTAATTGGATCAATTAAATTGTATTTTCTGAAGAGCTTCTTGTCAACTAGAACAGCACAGGCATGCACTCGCAAAACTCACCCAAGACACGCCGAAACCGCAAGCCCAACAAAAACGATTGACGCGTGGTTTCCGATAAGGTAGCTTTTTGTAAACCAAAAACCAATAAAAAAGAAGCACGTGTCACTTTAGAGATGCTATGTGACAGCTCAGCAAATAAAATTAAACCATATGACTTACTCCCCTATCACCTATCCGCCTATCTCCAAAAACTTCCAACAGAGAAACAAAAGACTCTTCAGTCTTCTCTATCCATCCTTTGCCTTCCAAAACAAACAAGCCAAAAACCAGAGAGAGATTGGGAGAGAGGGAGTTGAGCTTCCAAGAACCTGTGAAGAACTAAATGCGAGGCTCTTGAAGAGAAGACGAAGAAGATGTTAGTGATGGAGAGTGTTGGGCTTGGAGCTCGGAACTACGCAGCAATGGCGATGTCGTTTTGTCCTTCTTCGAGGTCGTTTAGAGGAGGAATGATGAGAAAACGAGCTCCGTTTCTGTACGGTTTGTGTCGGCGTTCGTTGCGAGTCACGGCTAATGCCGGAGGTGAGAGCTGTGTGGCCGTGAAAGAAGGTTTCGCCGACGAGGAAGATTATATAAAGGCCGGTGGCTCGGAGCTGCTTTTTGTTCAAATGCAACAGAACAAGGGTATGGAGTTGCAGTCTAAGCTCTCCGACAAGGTTAACTCTTTTCTCTATCTCTCTTATCTTATCTTGTTGGAAATGTGTTTCTGGGTTGAACATTTTTTTTTATGGCGAAACAAATTTTCTTTTAGTTTAGACTAATCGGCTCAAATGCCCCTTATTTAATTTTTTTGGTCGTTTAATTGATATTTGTGACGGAAAAATGCCAAAAATAAAGAACATTCATGATAATTAAAAAAAAAATGATAATAAACAGTAACATTACGAGATTTAAAGACAAAAAAGTTAAATTAGAGACAATGTGCAAAATCGGACAAAGGATAAAGGGCATTTGAGCCCATAGGTCTTTAGTTTATTATAAGTGTTATTTTTCACTCTTTCATTTTGCGCTTTTTCTATTGGAATATAAAATTATTGTTATTCCATCTCCAAACAGGTTCAGGATATACAATTGTAATTCTCTATCTTGTCACGTCTTGGGTCTATTGTTTTGTATTTTACCCCTTTGGTGATTGACCCATATTGGGTACTTTGTTTGTCTTACGCCCACACCACACGTAATGTAGAACTATTTTTAGTGCATGGATTGGTAAGTTTACATCGTGTTCCCCTGTTTGCAGCTCCCACCAATCTCAACTGGAGATGGCATACTTGATTTGGTGGTGATAGGATGTGGTCCGGCAGGTCTTGCTTTGGCCGCGGAGTCAGCTAAGTTGGGATTAAAGGTTGGACTCATTGGACCGGATTTGCCTTTTACAAACAACTATGGCGTTTGGGAGGATGAATTTAAAGGTATGAACAAACAAAAGGAAAATTGATGATACATCTAACACTTTTCAATCTTATTACCCTTTTAACACTTGGGATTGAGAGACAAAAAGCTGTTTTTAAACACTTTTGATAAATGTACATTATATTCTTGTCAGATCTTGGACTTGAAGGGTGTATTGAGCATGTTTGGCAGGACACGATTGTGTATCTTGACAATGATAATCCCATTCTGATTGGCCGTGCTTATGGACGAGTAAGCCGGTATCTGCTTCATGAGGAGCTGCTAAGAAGGTAAGACAAGTTGTAAATTCTACTTAACTCTTAGCACCAGTGGTTAAACAGATCAAATTAGTTGTGGAAATGGTATCTCTAGATGTATAATCCATATTAATTTTCCCTAGGTGTGTCGAGTCAGGTGTTTCGTATCTTAACTTACGAGTGGAAAGCATTGTTGAAGCTACCAACGGTCATAGTCTTGTTGAATGTGAAGACAATAACGTTGTTCCTTGCAGGTATGATATGGTACACCGTGATAGCTCTTATTGAATTGTATTATATGGTAGAACATAATACGAGTTGTTATTTATAGGGTTTCAGTACATTTTTTCAACATCTAACACGGTATTATAGGCTTGCTACTGTTGCATCAGGAGCTGCTTCGGGGAAACTATTACAGTATGAGGTTGGTGGTCCAAAAGTTTCAGTTCAAACAGCTTATGGTGTTGAGGTTGAGGTGAGAATTTGGATTATAGGAATTTTAACTCAAAACTCTAAATTTTGTTGATACTTTCTTCTTCAAATTAAATCAAGTTGTGTGTTAATAACTTTGTCACAAAATTTTCAGGTGGAAAACAATCCATATGACCCCAACCTAATGGTTTTCATGGACTACAGAGACTACATGAAACAAAAGGCTACATGTTTAGAAGCAGAATATCCGACATTTCTTTACGCCATGCCCATGTCTCCAACAAGAGTCTTTTTTGAGGTTCGTCCATTGTATAGCGGTTTTGTGTGTTATGTTACTATTCGGATTCATGCGAAAAAGGTATTAGAAGATTTTTGTTTCAGGAAACTTGTTTGGCTTCAAAAGATGCCATGCCTTTTGATTTACTAAAGAAGAAGCTCTTTTCAAGGTTGAAGACAATGGGGATCCAGATTCTAAAAACTTATGAAGAGGTAACAATGATCGTATTTTTTCTCTTGTTTTTATAGCTCTCTCTCTGAAAGTTACCAAATTTTCCACTAGTTGAAACCTAGATTGGAGGCCTAATCGTACGTTATTTTAGCAGGAGTGGTCTTATATTCCGGTTGGTGGATCTTTACCTAATACAGAGCAAAAGAACCTTGCATTTGGAGCTGCTGCCAGCATGGTACATCCAGCTACAGGTAAGGAAAAGTTGAATTGTCATCCATTTTTTCCTCTTCAAAATTACTCAATCTAGACAAGCTTGTACGTTTTTATCTTCGCAAACAGGCTATTCAGTTGTGAGATCTTTGTCAGAAGCTCCAGACTATGCTTCTGTGATAGCAAATATCTTGAAGCAGGGCCATTCTGAGGGCTCTCTTGTCCGCGAAAGAAGCCATTGGAATATATCAATGCAGGGTAAGTGTATATTTTCAGTCACTGGACATGTTTCTTTATTTATTAGTGGTGTCATTCTTTCAGAATGTACTACTTTAAGCACCCTTCTTTGAGGTTTTACTTTTGGGGAAAAACTTTGTGAAATGTCTTAAAATGTTCAGAGTCAGCATCCTTTTGCCCTTCTTCCAAGAGCTGTCTCTAGCTCAGCTTTCATAAGCCCTTTTCTCTCCCTTTTTTTGAAACTTTGTTCCTCTTTTTGCTTTCTTTTAGATGATATTTGATTAGTGTGGCAGAATAAAAACGTGAATAGGAATTGAAAGGAAAACAAAATTGATTCTTTTGTTCGGTAGGGACTTTAAATAAGTTGAAAGTGATTAGGTTAATTTGGATAAAACAAAAGTTAGTTCTGAATTGGGATTGTATTTTCATTGAGTTCTAGGAGGAATGGGATTTCTAATTCATCATTCCCATGTGGGTATTGTGCCTTATTCTCGACTTATTGGCGCAAATGCCCTCTTTTGTTTACTCGAGTTGGCATTTTGTCCCCTAATTGATTTTTTTCGTCTCTAAAACCCTCATGTTACTGTTTACTGACATTATCTTATCGTTAAAAATTTTCCCCTGAGGTTTATGAACAAAACACAATAGACAGTAATATGGGAGGGTTTAATGACCGAAAAAAATCAGTAAGGGGGCAAAGTGCCAATCTGAGTAAACGAAAATGGGCATTTGCGCCAATTAGTCCTTATTCTATTATTTTCCTTTCCATTCCAACCAACCAAACATGCCCAATGGGCACTCCAAGAAACCTTGTCTCTTTCTTTCTATATGTTTTTCTTAGCATGTTTTATTGTCTCAGCATGGAATACTCTTTGGCCACAAGAAAGGAAGCGCCAAAGGGCCTTCTTCTTGTTTGGATTAGCACTCATTATTCAACTGGACATCGAAGGCATTAGGACATTCTTTCATACCTTCTTCAGCTTGCCTAATTGGTAAGATCGATAGTGTCCCTCATATTTGAAATACTTATAACTCTCTTCCTATAATGATGGAGACATGACCCTCCATTGCAGGATGTGGCAAGGTTTTCTCGGCTCTTCTCTCTCCTCGGCCGACCTTGTACTGTTTGCCTTCTACATGTTTGTTATAGCCCCAAATAACTTGAGAATGAGTCTCATCAGACATCTACTTTCTGATCCTACAGGAGCAACCATGATAAGAACTTATCTCACAATATAGCCTATTTCCTTTTTTAGGTTACATTTAGACTTTAGTACTTAGTAGTAACTCTCACTTTTGATTTTGAGAGTTACTAGTTATTTATGTAGATGTTTGTATATATACATGTAAACAACAATAATGTACTATTATTAGCCAAAAAGGGAAAAAAAGAAAAACAATGTAGTATTGTTTGTTTTTAGTCACCCAAATCATTACTTGTAAACTTGTAATTTTATTTGGTATTCGTATCATAACCATATCAGGTTATATATTAAAATGATAGAAACAACATTCAAGAGCACCTCAGATCAAATAATGGCATTTATAATTGTTTTATTTGTTTGTAGTCAACCGTATATAGTTGTTAACTTGTTATCCATCACAAATCTTTCTTCAGATCCATCAAACTTTAATCTTCATATTCTATTTTGTAATGAAAATAATAATAATGAACGAGGATAAACGCATCTTAGACTTCGCAAAGAAAGGAAATAATAAAGTCTATGGTATTTGTCATTGTTGATGTGAGAATCAATTCCCACATAACAATTACGCCTCAATAACCAAAAATGTTGTTTTATTTATATATTTCACATCACTTTTCAAACAATATAAACAACCCTACTAACACGTTATATAAATATAAATATAAAGACATCGGTGTAAGATATATATAACACTAAACATTATATAAACATAAAGGCATCAGTGTAAGGTATAACACTACTAAATGTTATATAAACATAAATAAATCGGTGTTAGGTATGACATACTACAATGATAAAAAAACATCATCTACAACTTGTTAAAAAGACTACACATATCTAGACAACGTTTCGATTACTGTTGTGGAAATTAAAAAAAAAAAAAAAGTTTTGGATTTCCGATTTTGTTGCAGTGAATAGTGGGCAACAAATTAGGGTTGCTAGGGGTGGATGAAGAAGGGTGCGAGCCTGGGGAAAATGTGTGATGCATACAACATTTATGATTTTCTATATTTTTTATATTTATTAAACTTTTTGACTGAGACTTACTATGAGTATTTTTGATTGAGGCATACAACATCAATGAACTATATAATTGAAGATAATCAAGCAACAAGTCATATGCAATTGCAATTTCAAAAAATAAAGCAATAATGGTTAGATCATCTTTACATATGTCAATATCATTCTCAAATTTACTATAAAAATTATAAAATATTATAATTGTTATATTATTATAGCATTGTGCTTCAACGCACAAATGATATATAAAATATTATTTTAAATTAAAGTGTTAAGTAAAATTTTTAATTTATGCATTGAAGAGTCTAGACTCATTACATTAATAATTATTAATGATTGAATTAATTTAAATATTAAAAAAATAATAATTAATGGTATTTTAGTAATTAAATGTGGTGTATTTATTGTTGTGGTATATTAGTAATATGCTATACTTGAAGGCAAATTTGCCCTCAAGTATAGCATATTGTAAATATGCCACAAGTTTTAGCATTGCATTGGAGCGAGTTTTTATCATCGTAGTGTTGTTTGGTTTGTAATTCTATAGTATTCTAAACAAAGTTTTTGTTTGGTTTAGCAGTTTGAACGTAGTATTTTAAACAGAATTTTTGTTTAGTACAGCATTCTGTACAGAGTATTTTAAACAGAATTTTTGTTTTAAACAATATTTTAAACAAAGTTTTTTTAATTTTTTTTTACTTTTTTAATGTAATTTAATTTATTTTAATATAATTTAAATTAATTACAATAAGACAATAGACAAACCCATGATCTTTCCATTCAAACTAAATAATATACTTTCGTCTTTTTAAACAGTAAATGTGGATACAATTTAAAATTTTACAATTGAACGTAACATTTAAAAACTCCTTAATAAGATTGAAAACGTTACACAATATTTCATGACCGGGTGATACGACTCGAAACCGACCTGAAAATTTCATGTTCGGGTTGACCTGATACTATTTGTGTTGAATTCGGTTTAACTTGATTAACCCAAAATTGACCTAAAAGTACCGAATGACATGATAACCTAAAAGTGACCCGACCTAAAAGTGACCCAATAACCCGAAATTGACCTGATTTTTTAAACTATACTAATTCAAAAATTAAAAATTAAATTATTATTATTGTGTTTTTGGGTCATTTAGGTTGAAATCAGGTTACCCATGACCTGAAATTTCAGGTCGGGGTTGAGTTTTTATGACCCGAAACAGTTCTGGATTGGGTTAGGGTTGATTTTATTAGTGTTATGTATCTATCTCAACCCAACCTGAACCCGACCTGATGACCCGAATTACTAGGCCTAAATACAATAAAGCCTTTTAAGAATACCAAACTAAACGATAAAGTCTCAATTTTATAAAAACCCAAAAGTTTTTTGAGAATACTAAACTGAACAATAAAGTCCCAATTTTATAAAAATCTAAAAGTCTTTTTAGAATACAAAACTAAATAACACAGCATGACTTTTAAAATTCTTCAATTCAATAAAGCCTCAATTTTATAATTAAAAACCCAAAAGTTTTTTTTCAAATACCAAACCAAACAACACAGATTTACGATTGACATAACTTTTAAAATTCTTCAATACGATAAAGTCCCAATTTTATAAAAATCCAAAAGCCTTTTTAGAATACCAAACCAAACAACACACCATGATTTACGATTGTCATAACTTTTTAAAATTCTTTAATACGATAAAGTCTCTATTTTATAAAAACTCAAAAGTCTTTTTAAAATACCAAACTAAATAACACAATGATTTACAATTGATGTAAACTTTTAAAATTCTTCAATTCAACAAAGTCTCAATTTTATAAAAACCAAAAAATCTTTTTAGAATACCAAACCAAACACCACTTACTATTAACATAATATTTTAAAATTCTTCAATTTGATAAAATCTTAACAGAGTAACAATATCATATTCTAAACAAAGTCTTTGTTTGGTTCAGCAGTCTGAACAGAATAATAATATCATATTCCC
This sequence comes from Ulmus americana, assembly GCA_010015005.3. Classification (NCBI taxonomy): domain Eukaryota; kingdom Viridiplantae; phylum Streptophyta; class Magnoliopsida; order Rosales; family Ulmaceae; genus Ulmus; species Ulmus americana. The sequence goes on from WUAT03000001.1 coordinate 922,257, forward strand.
AACAGAGAACCAAACGGGACTTTAGTGATGTGGGCTTGTGTTGGATTTGAGTTTTAATATGGGAAAGGGTTGATTATTTTTTTTCTTCTGGAATTTGTAGGTTGAAGATTTGGGGATCTGGATTTGTGTTGGATATGAGTTTTGATTGGGGGAAAATGTTGATTTTTTTGGTTCTTTTCCTAGAATTTGCAAGTTGAAAAAATGGGGGAGATGAATGTTTTGTTGGAAAAATAGTAATAAAACTTAAAGCAGAAGGAGAAATTTTAAAAAATTATTTTAAAACCAAAACAGGATCCGAGCTCATGATACTAGATACAATAATTAAGTCATGATCAATTACCTCTTGTAGTCCGGATCGTGTTTAGAAGTGCCTCAACCAACTGGTCTTCTTTGCCATCCTCAAGCCATCAAATCGATGTATGCGTGAGCAGACCTCTGATAAATTCTACAAAATTCTCCACAAGCAATTTTCAAATTAAAAACTCTATAGATCTAGTAGTTCAATGCAAACTACAAGATCTCTATTTTTATCTGCATCACTTATTTCTCTCAGATGGAATAATTTTCATTACTAATATTATCACAAACAGATATATTATATAGGAACC
>WUAT03000001.1:922964-933586 GCA_010015005.3 Ulmus americana
CGTGCGGGTAGGCAGACGTGGCATGTGCGGGTAGGTGTGGCCGAGCAGGGCAGCTTGGCGTGGGATGCGCCTGGCAGCTAGGGAGCTTGGCAGGTCGGCCTGGCCGAGCTAGTGTGCGTTGGTGTGGAGTGGTTTGGACAAGGTGGGCAGCTCGACTGCGTGCTATGCTGCTTGGCTAAGCGCCTTGCAGCTCGACGGGGTCTCGGAAGGGGTAGCTCGACCCGTGCACATAGCCTGCTCGGCAGCTCAACCTGCGCGCAGGCCTTGCTCGAGGGGCTTGTCACCATGCGTGCAGACGTGGTGGTGGCGTGGGCCTTGGTCGAGCTGGCCTTGGCTAAGCTTGGCCTTGGCCGAGCTTGGTCTTGGTCTTGGCCGTGCTGGCCTTGCCCTAGCTTGGCCTTGGCTGTGCTGGTTTGGCGCCTAATCGAACTTGATCGAAACCTTGGGATGCTAACCTAAGATTCTCAGTCTTTTCGAGCATTGGATTCTAATACGGAAGACAACGTTGTCATTGCGTTACTTACATATTAAACGAAGAAGAATCGTGCCTCCATTTTCACTAAGTCTGGAAAGGTGATCCAAGACTTGCTCTACTTCAGCGTGAGGACGGACGACAGTATTTAGCTAGACGTTGTTCTAATCAAGACTTCGAGATGCCAACTCGGCAAGTGTAAGTGTTAGCTCAACATGGATACGATTTACTTGTTAATTATTCTGGAATGATTTAGATGCTACGTTAGTTGTGACAAAAATTCTCATAAAATTTATTGTTTTGAAAAATAAAATCATTAAAAAATATATATTTTTTGGATTATTTTGAACAATTATATGAGTATTTTGAACAAGATATTCTAAATAAGATATTTTAAACAAAGTATTATAAACATAGTATTTTAAATAGGATATTCTATGCATGACATTTTAAACATGAAAACAAATGCGTTGCAGTATTTAGAATAGTAAACAAAGTATTTTAAATCACAAACCAAACAACCACCTAATTGGGTTTTCAAATAAAAAAATTAACCACTGACCAAAAAACCAACCGCATGCATTTTAGTCATTCTTTTTTTTTTTTTTTTATTTATTTGTTTTGGTATTTTTCTAATAATACTTCCTAAAATTGACATTTTTTTAAAATGCTCCAATATTTTACTATGATCAAAAACTAAATAGTCAAGCATATTACGACGAGCTCAGCAGTCTCACATCTCTGAGCTCATTCCTTCCACAATAATCTAGCGCCCCAAGAGGTGCCTAAAAATAAGGCAAATCGTGAGCAATTAAAGAAAATCCCACAAATCAAGGGATTCATTAATTCTCTAATTTTCTCCATGAAATGTCAAACAAATTGAGAGGGCAAATACCTTCTTAATTGGAGAAAATACACAATGAATGTCTCATTTACATAGATTCTTTAAACAACTATTAAAATCATATTACTTTCTTCACAAATATATTAGTCCTAAAACTACCGAGTTGGGTTTTCAAATAAAAAATCAACCACTGACAAAAAAAAAAACTAACTGCATGTATTTTAGTTATAAAATTAGTATTTTTCTACTTTTTTATTTCTCTAATAATACTTCCTAAAATTGACATTTTTAAAAATACCTCAATATTTACTATAATCAAACATTAAATGGTCGAGAATATTACGACGAGCTCAGTAATCTCACATCTCTAAGTTCATTCCTTCCGCAATAATCTAACGCCAAGAAGTGCCTAAAAAATAAGACAAATCACGAGTAACTAATGAGAATCCCACAAATTAAAGGATTTATTAATTCTCTAATTTTCTCCATAAAATGGCAAACAAATTAAGAGTTGGCAAATACCTTCATAATTGGAGAAAATACACATTGAATATCCCATTAACTACATAAATTCTCTAAACAACTATAAAAATCCTATTATTATCTTCAGAAAATATACAAACACTACTTACTTACTAAGAGAGACTCAAATTGCATTCTTGCTCAACATTTTAAAAACTTTTCCCTTTATTTCACTTATTCCCTTGCAAAGTCTATCATAGTCATCTGCTTTCGGGTCGCCCAAAACGGTGTCGGTTCAACACCCTGTCGGAGATTCACGAACCAAACGTTGTCGTTTCGATCTCAATCGCAAATCGCAAATCGCAAATTTCCAATTTCCCATGTTGTCCTAGGAAGCCCCGGGACTTCCCCAAGTCTAACAGGAACTCTGATCTCTTCGGCGACCCTAAAAAGTCCAATCACAATCTTCGACGCCCACTGGCCGATCGCTGATCATTACCTCTTGTTTGGGATCCAAGAAAATTTTCCAAACTCCTTTAACTCTGTTTTTTCGAAAAGGTTCGTTCTTTCATTTTGATTTTGATAAAAATTGAAATCATTATATACGTTTAGATTCAATATGCCAGTTTTTTCTGCGATTATTTTATCGAGAACTGAGAAATTTCATCTATTTTTTGATGTGAAAAAGTGGTAGCTTGTTTGTACGCGTTTGTCAGAGTGGAATAATATTTTTTTGGGGTTTGAAAGTTGTTGTTTTAGTAACATTGATATAAGATGAAGTGTTTGAACTTGTTTATGTGTCAAAATAGCAAAGAATTTGGATTGTATATGAATGTGATCTCATTGCTTGGATTCATATGCTACTTGGAATTGTACATTGTCTCCTATATCTGTTTTTTAATTGCTTAGAATTGATATTATTCAAAATAATATGTAAATGTTGAAAATTTTGGTGCGTAGGTTGGATTTAGGTCTAGTTTATCATAAATTTGGGCAATTTATCCATTTCATGATCTTTGACTAAGTTATTTTTTGAAAAAATAATAATAAATGAGTTGAGTTTAATGTTGCTAATTTAGTGAGAAACTATAGTAAGAACTCATGGTTGAAACTGAAGAAAAAAATGGACTACAAATTCACCACAAGTGGGAAAACCCCAAAAAGGACAAAACATACTAGAAATGAGCAACTCTGTAAAACCACAGAAGGAAAAACATACAAGAAATGAGCGGTGCCACCCAAAATTATCACATTGTATGATGGAATAAGATATTGTGGTTTTGCTATAGGAGATATTTAATCTCTCTATCTCTTGTAAAGGATATTATTTTACTATATGGGACAGTTTTTTTTTTTTTTTTTAACAAGTAGGAATCACATAAAAATTAGTTAATAATTATGCAGATTTATGATCATTGAACTATGATTGGGAGTTAAAGCTAGCCTTCGATAACATACCAGTCTGCTAATGGAAGGAAGAAAGAGGAAATATTGTTAGGACTTATAGTTTTTATGCATCTCAGTCTAATATCTTCTATTTTTTTTGTTGTTTGGTTTATTGCTGGTAACAATTGATTTGAAATCTACCTTGTTTCCCTTAAATATTGACTTTAGTATCATGAATCTTCATAGCTGGTCTTCACCCATCTCAAGCACGCGTCTCTTACCTTTTATGCATATTTGTTTCAGGTGCACTATTTTCTCAATGTTTTTAAAAAAATTTGGATTTATGTGCTCTAGCCTCCAACTTTGTCATGCACCCTTGTATTTTCGGGGTTGGTGATGCATATTATGTCTGGAAACAGTGCAATGGCAACATCTAGCAAGTTTGATATCTCTTCTAGTAGCCCAGATAGACCTCTATATATCAGTGGGCAGCGGGGATCCCACATAGCTGCTCAATTGGATAGATCGGGTAGCTTTCGCGACAGCATGGAGAATCCTATATTGTCCTCTCTTCCAAATATGTCGAGAAATGCTTCTTCAGTAACGCAAGGAGATTTGCTGAATTTCTTCCATTGTATGCGCTTTGATCCAAAGGTGGTGGCTTCTGAGCATAAGTCTAGCCGTCAAGTGGATTTTAAACGACATGTAAATCTTGCTCTTGGCATTTCAACAGATGAATCTCCATCTAGTTCTTCAAAAGGAAAATTGATAGCATCTCCATCACCAGAGGAAATCAAACGAGTTAAGACTGGTCTGCGTGAATGCACTGTCAAGGCCAGGTAATTATTTTTATGTTTTTCAGTTTGGTTTTATGTTTGGATGGTTTATAACATTTTGCTAATAAACAGGGAACGTGTGAAAACTTTCAATGAAGCCTTATCAGTGTTCAATAAATTCTTCCCAAGTGTACCATCTAAAAAGAGATCTCGATTAGAAGGTTTTCCTAGTGATCGTTCGGGTGCACTCTCATCCAGTGATAGGTCAGGCGTAGGACCAAACATTGGTAAGATTGGAAGTCAAAGTCATGCCGTTGCTGGAGGGTTTGAATTTGAGCAGCAAAAGTCGGAAGAACGGACCAAAACTGCTCTACCAAACAAACGCACTCGAACTTCTTTTGTTGATGCAAAGGTTTATCTCTTGAGCTTTTTCATGATTTTTTCCTTTGGTTATTCCTTCATGATCCTTTTTTTTTTTTTTGGTGTACAAATACTCTTCAATTTACTTGTAACTAGCTTTTTGTTATTAAGTTTACTTATGAAAAATGCTATCTTTTTTGGTTTTTTGATTCTGTTGCCTCTTTTGTTTCTTAATGATTTCACTAAATTGCATAATGGCCATTGGGATTCGTCTCCCAACTATTAAGTGCTTTTGTCTGTACTTCACCAAATTATTAGAGGCCCTCATTCAGTTAGATATTCATCTTAAGCTATCATAAACCTTTGCTATTTTTGTGGAGTGTGAAGTTGGTACTCATTGTTGCTAAGAAAATCTTTTACATATCTGCTGTAACAGTTGCCCTTGCATTTTTTAACGTGGTATATTTTCACAAGTATATTTGTTTTTCACTTTTTTCATTAACTAATTGTTGATTTAGTATCTGGAAATCTCTAGTGGCCCCTATCTACTTTCTGTGCATTTGTAACATCAATACTATCCTTAGGTTGTCGTCACCCCTGCTTGTGTATCTTGTCTCTCTTTTAAGAGATTACTGATGTGGATTGTGATAAATAGATGGATGGGCGGAATAATGCTATTGCTCGACCGTCTGGGACTGGTGAGAGGGAAAGAGAAATTTTGAGGCTTGCAAATGATGGTGCAGTTCAGGGTGAGGATAGAACTTTATCTATTGGTGTTGATGGTTGGGAAAAGTCAAAAATGAAGAAGAAGCGATCTGGGATAAAACCAGATGTTTCTTCAAGTACGTTGTCAACTAAGCAAATTGATGGCTACCGGGAATCTAAACATGCAATGCAGCAAAGATCTGTAACTGATGCCCGATCAAGGTTAAATAATGACTCCCATGGTTTCAGGTATGATTTCTAGAGTTTATTATTGATGCACGGATGGAAATCATTTGAAGTCACTTCATAATTTTTAAATAATATTTTTGAGAAACATGGTATATCAAATTTTATAAGTTTCTTGTGCATCTACGGTATTTTGGTTTTGTAGGTTTTTTGCACATTTCTTATTTAATTTTTCTCCTTTTTTATGCTAGTGTTGTTAATAAGAGATAAGTGGTTATAGTTTGACATTCTTTGTAGAGTTGCAAATGATTAAAAAGGAATTGATGACTAGTTAGCAAACATAATTAAATCTCTTTGCATAGTAATTTTTCCTTCATCAAATCTCAACGGTATATAATCTTTCGTACTCCATTCTTTGTTCTATGCTATATTGCCCTTATTTAGTGTACTTTTGAGTCCATAGAAGGGAAGCCCTGCATTACCCTTGCATATTGGGAGACCTAGATTTAGGGTTAAATTCTTGAGACATTTGAATGCAACCCTATACATGTGCATTTTAAAATTGGTTACAAAGTTTCAGTGCAGAATAGAAACTGTGAAATTAATGAATTCTTTGTAAATTTGTCTAATTTGGCGACCACCGACTGTCATCTAAAGGATGATATTTATTTGTATCTTTGTATAGGCCAGGAGTCACCAGTGGTGCTGGTGGAGTTGGAAAATCAGATGTAATCTCACAACAAACAGGCTTGGGCATCCGTTCATCCATCCCTAGGACTGATCCGGACAGTGGTTCCCTAACCAATGATAAGAGAGACCGTCCTGTTGGTTCAGATAAGGAAAGGGTTAATCTCAGAGCTGTTAATAAGTATGTCATCATCAATCTGCATTTTTCTTCCTTGATAAATTTGTCTAATCATATTGTTGAGATACATATTTCACATTTCACGATCAGGGTCTTATATCCCATTATTTTCAAAAACCGCCTTATGTGTTCTACGTAGATCCCCTTCTCTGGCTCCTTCTTGAATTGAATTAATCTGTTGTAAATATTTTGTGTGTTTATTCATTTTCTATTTCTTCTCCACAATACTCAGGGTTAATGTTCGTGATGATTTGAACTCTTCTGGTCCTATTTCAAATACAAAAATGAATACATCTGTACGAGCACCGCGATCAGGTTCAGGAGTTGGGTCTAAGTTATCGCCAGTTGTCCATAGAGGAAATGTTTCCAGTGACTGGGAGCTTTCTCCTTGTGCAAACAAGCCGCATACTGCTGTTGGAGCAAACAATCGCAAACGCACGGCATCAACACGATCTTCGTCCCCACCTGTAGCCCATTGGGGTGGTCAAAGGCAGAAAATATCCCGTACTGCAAGAAGATCAAATTTTGGGACTCTTGTTTCTAGTAATGATGATACTCCTGCTATGGATAGCACAGCTGATGTTACTGGTAACGAAATAGGTTTGGGAATTGCAAAACGCTTGTCAGGCAGTTCTCCTCAGCAAGTTAAATTAAAAGCTGAACCTTTGTCTTCAGCTGCCTTATCCGAGAGTGAAGAGTCAGGGATTGCTGAAACAAAATCCAAAGACAAAGGCAAAAAGTCTGATGATATGGATGAAAAAGTTGGACAGAATGTGCAAAAGGTTTCCACGCTGATCTTGTCTTCTCAAAAGAATAAGCCAGTGGCTGGGGATGACCTTGGGGACGGTGTTCGGAGGCAAGGGAGGACCGGGAGAGGATTTACTTCCGCTAGGTCTCTCATGCCCATGACAGAGAAGCTTGGCGGTGTGGGAACAGCAAAACAGCTTAGAAGTGCCAGACTTGGTTTTGATAAAACTGAAAGGTCTGTATATCTGGCTTATAACAATTGGCTCTCTTAAATTTTTTGTGTAATGATGTTTCCTGGATTGAACCTCTTTTTTCTCTTCTGGATTTTAATTCTCAGCAAGCCAGGTCGTCCACCAACTAGAAAGCTTTCTGATCGTAAGCCTTATACACGTCAAAAGCATACAGCCATCAATGCAGCTGCAGATTTCCTTGGTAGTTTATTTTTATTTTTTTATTTTTACTAGGATTCCTCATCAGTTGTACTTGAAATTTCTTTCGAAGAAATTATTGAACTCTTGCTCCTTTGTTATGCTTTTGGTTAATTGTTTTATTGTTCTTATGCATTTGTTTTTGTTCCATTTCATTAGTTGGGTCAGATGATGGGCATGAAGAGCAATTGGCTGCTGCAAATGCTGTTATTAATCCTGGTATTGCTGGAGACCTTTTTGTTTATTCCTTTGCTATAGAAGTGTAGGAGTTGGATTAATAAATGAACATGTTCTTGCAGGCCGAGCCTGTTCCAGCCCATTTTGGAGGCAGATGGAGCCTTTCTTTAGTTTTATTTCGGATATGGACATTTCTTACTTAAAGCAACAGGTAATACCTTAGTTCATTAAAGAGAAAACAACAATGTGTTTTCTTATCTCGCATACAGATGTTTGTAATTGTCATGGAAATAATTACACATAGGTCATCACCTTAAATATTCATAAAACACAAAGACTTTTGTGTCCTTCTGTAAAGCACAGTTTTAATTTTCAGTTATATAGTTTCCTTTTTGAAGAAACTCAAAATGTATAGTTCACATGATATATGTATATTTAAATTCAGGAATTGTTTTCCCTTTTTCTCAAGTTGTTTTACTTTTCTATCAGGAAAACTTTGACTCTACTGCACAGACTGCTACCCAAGTTCCTTCAAGTGTAGATGATTTGAGGAATGATGAATTTCTGTTGGAACAGTTAGTATCAGGTGCAGAAGAAAATAATGTGATTCCGCTTTGTCAAAGACTCATAGCAGCCTTGATTCCTGAGGAGGATTATAGCAGTGGAAATGAAGATCTTAGAGTTGATGCATATGGACCTGAATTTGATCTGGATGGAGAGTTGGGATCAAGTAATTTAAATCACCAATCAATGCTTAACTTCCAGTTTTCTGGGCATACGGCTTTTAATGGTTACAGGGAACATGACGAGCCTGAAACTGATATGACTGGTATTCCGCACAACCCAATGAACTCAAACTTTGGTTGTTCTCTAAATGGTGTACTCTCGAACCAGGCATCGATGCCTAGCAGGACCTGTTCAGAATTTCAATATGGTAAAATGCAGATAAATGAGAAACTTATCTTGGAGATTCAAAGTATCGGAATCTTCCCAGAACCCGGGGTAGGTCAACCTTTTAAAAAAACTTATTTATGTTATGCATCATTATGTATTTGGGGGGAATGCTAGTTTTGAGGTTGGGGGTTTTGTTGAATATTGAGGACTACATGGTTATTTGATTCTTAAATGAACTTTGTTTTCCCTTCTCTTTTATATGTTCTGGATTACAATATTTTTGCGTTTTTTTTTTTTTTTTTGTTAAGCCCAACATGGCACAGATGTGTGATGATGAAATCAGTGAGGAGTTAAATAAATTAGAAGAGAAGTGTCGTGAACAGGTATATTCTTATGCTATGACAGTATTCCAATTAAACCTTTGGATCAGCTTTACTTAAAGAATTTAGTATTTGTTGGTGTATAGGTTTACAAGCGAAAAGGCTTAGTAGACACGTTGTTGAAGTCGGCATCAGCAACAAAACAACAACAAGAAAGGTAATAAATAGTTCTAAAAACTTTTGTTTCTCTATGCTTCTTTTTTTGTTAATGGGGTTTAGGCCATTTATTGTTCATTATGGTATAAATGAACACAATTCCTTGTTTTGTAGGGAGTTTGAAGAACGTGGCCTTGAGAAACTCCTCACTATGGCTTACGAAAAGTATATGGTAATGTCCTACTCTTTTTTTTTATTATTATTATTCTTGTCATACTTCCGCTGTCTCCTGTATTGTTTCATTAAAAGAATTACTGTGAGATGGAATATAGAACAAGCTTATGTCTAAGATCTGGACTGGAAATTCTCTATAAGATGCATGGAAATTTATGATGTTTATTTTTTAACTTTGTTATTGAATGAACATTACTTTTGATGTATAAATGGAACCCTTTATTGGAATACTGCTGGAGTTATTTGCAAATATGTTGATGGAATTTAATGTCCTTTGTTTGATAGGCTCGTTTGGGTACAACTGGTGGGAAGAGCTCCAGTAATAAAATGGCCAAGCAAGCTGCCTTGGCATTTGTTAAACGAACATTAGAAGAGTGTCATAAATATGAAGACACTGGCAAGAGCTGCTTTAGTGAATCTCTGTTTAGGGATATATTTCTTTCTAACCTTAACGGTGTACGAAAAGCTGATTCCACAACAGAAGGAGAATCTACCAAAGCTTATGCCTCCTCCCGTTATTTGGAAGGTAACCTTTTAAATACTATTGTTTTTGGATAAAATATTGGCATCTCGGGAAATGTTTTCATTTATTGTTGAATGTGTATCTTTTGTCCTTTGTGGTGAACTGCTCATAGCTCATGGAGGGTTTTTTATTTCTATTTCTATTTTTATTTTTACTTGGTTGTTTTCCGGTTAGCAATTAAATTTATTTATTTTCCTTCTTCTTCTTCTGCAGGTTCTATGGGTTCACAGCAAAGCCCTTCGCAGTTGAGTCAGAATGTGGATAATCATGATATTGTTTCTTCAGATGGGCTTCTGCCTATAAATCATTTCTCTGAACATGGAAAAGAAGACACATGGTCAAACAGGGTGAAGAAGAGGGAATTGTCACTTGATGATTTAGGTGGTACTATTGGTACTTCAGGTGCTCCATCAGGCATGGGAGGTTCTCTTTCGAGCAGTGCAAAAGGAAAGAGAAGTGAGAGGGACAGAGATGGAAAAGGGCACAATAGAGAGGTGTTATCTAGAAATGGATCTACTAAAATTGGTCGCCCAGCATTACCCAATGTAAAGGGGGAGAGGAAATCTAAGACAAAGCCAAAGCAAAAAACAACTCAGCTCTCTGTTTCAGTAAATGGCCTTCTTGGCAGGATTCCAGAGCAACCCAAATCAGCTATGTCTGCCAAGTCAGGTGAAATGACAACCAGTAGCAACGCTAAGGAAAAAGATAACTTTGGCTTAGATGTGTTGGATGAACCTATTGACTTATCCCACCTGCAACTGCCAGGAATGGATGTTCTAGGTGTTCCGGAAGATCTTGATGGTCAAGGGCAGGATTTGGGTTCATGGTTGAACATTGATGATGATGCATTACAAGATCATGACTTTATGGGTGGTCTTGAAATTCCAATGGATGACCTTTCAGACTTAAATATGATGGTCTGAAGCTGCTTCTCTGTATAGACTTGTTCATTATACTCTATTGACAAAGGAAACAAACTGCTGTTGTCAAGAAATGACCGTGATATGAATAGTCGTTTGGCTATCCCGTCCACAGCTAGGTTATATAGATTCTTTCTTTGGCTCCTGCACAAGTTGATTTTTGAGTG
>WUAT03000001.1:939118-950605 GCA_010015005.3 Ulmus americana
ATGTGAAACTGGGATGTTTATCCAACACATTTACTCTGTGCATGAATTGAAATCGAACGTCCTGCACAGAAACAGCATTGTGAAATTTTTTGGGAAAATTAACCCTAAACAGAAATAGTTGGTAGCTCAGAAAGTGAAGGGAAAATTGATGGTTACCTTATTGGGGACATTGTAGTCGATGAGGAAGAAAGCGGGCTTCTTAACGAAGAGGGAGAGGGAGAGGTTGTTGTAGGTAGGGCCACCGACGACGGTGGGAGTGGTGGTGGAAGGTCGGAGCTTGAGATTGTCAGCATTGAGAGATAAAGTTATGAGAACGCCTTCCTTGTTGGTGTTGGAGCCTCCAGCGAAGGAGATTGCCGCATTTATTTGGGTAATTTGGAGGGTTTTTTTTTTTTAGGGGAGACAAGTGAGGAGGATTTATTTTTATTTTTTTCTAAATCATATCCTAAGGATCTCAATACGGAAAAATAATATTTGAGTATTATAAATTTTTTTTTAAATAAATAAATTTTGAAATTTGAATAATATAAAAATTATGTCTTATATATTTCTTTAAAAAAAAAAAAACAATAAAAAAATTTGTTATTTGATTATTTTTACTATATTATTTTATTAGAATAAATTAATTTTTAACTTTTTAGATTAAAAAATTAGAAAAATTTAATATTAAATTTTAATACAATACAATACAATTATTGTACCAAATATTATATTAATTACACGATTTTATAATACAATGTAAAAACTAAATATAATATTGTATAAAAAATATACAATATAATACGACGTACTAAACGTGCCCTAAGGAGATTAATAACATGAGCTTTTTAGCTCCAACAATCATCTATTCATTACATAACTTGCAGAGGAACCAAAAATAGAATAATATAATATAATATGTGTCCAACAATTGAAAATGTAGAGAAGATAAATAGTTTGCACCATTAAAGAAGAATGTTAAGGTTCATAAAGCAAGTAATTGACACAAGGTCTTAACTTGCTTGCTTATTTACCAAGAAACCAAATCATCAGGAGTCAAGCCACTTGTTACATTAAGAAAAGCAGCTGCTATAACATGAATACCAGAAAACTATTAACAGTTTTCTAGTGCCTTCGGCTAACCTGGTAAGAAAATCTCTATTAGGTTTATACACAAATCATATTCCTTCAGTTTACCACGCAAGATCACATTAAAAAACATCTTAGCCATCACAAAAACCTCGATTCTAAGTCACTCTTCCAATAAAATTCTATGACATTGCAGTTGCCCTTGTTCCGGCAACCCTTAATAAAAAGGCAGTCATCGCCAGTAAAATGGTAGCTCGAGATTTCGTTTATTTTTGTCACATCGACAAGCGAAACTTGTGCAACAAGCTTCCTAAACCTTCTGCTAGCTTTAACTTCGAACTTGACCCGAACTCTACAAGGAGCAATGCACAATGATGAGTTCAAAAACAGATGCTACAAGAATTAATGAAGATGCTTGCTCAATCATATTTTATGGAAAAAACATGGGCCAAGATAAACAAGCACAATGATTGTGAGTTCAAAATCATATGAAAATTCGCGCGCGAACAAACTATGCAACTAAAAAAGTGCAATTTCCCATTGGATGTGGAAGATGCAGGCATTTCTTAAGTAACATAATCTCCTACATTCTGCAGTAACTGTTATAATAATACGAGCCTCGTTGAAAACGTAATATCCATTCTGCATTTTAAGGGTCAGGACCGAGCATTTGCACTTACATATGGATTTAAAGGTAGCAAGTGGAGATCCTGCATTGGTGAAGTAGGATTTGAGGTCAACATCCAAGTCTTCGTACATGGTGATGAAAGGATGCTTCTGAAATTTACATTAAGGGGAAGAGGAAGACATCAGATTTGTCCATCCACAGAGCGTGGATCTTCCAAATTGTTCAATTTGAATCATAAATTTAAAAAATGTGCAGAAATTTCTAGATACCAGAAGGTACTGCGCTGACCGTCTATTCTGGGGTTCTTTCTGTACACTGAGATAGACAATAATTCCATGGTAGATGTTAGTAAATTCACAAAATCATATACGAAACCACAACTTGTCAAAATTGGCCTACTTCACTGACAAGCAATACAAGAACCAAATCACTTGGATTCTTGGAACAGAAATGGGCAGAATTTTCAAGTCATGAATGATTCCTCTTTTGAAAACCAGAGTACATTTTTCAGAAAAATATTCCATTCAAACTATTGGTGGAAATCTATCAACTCGTGGTATGACTTAAAACTAATGAAAATCAACTTTTCAAAGAATAGAGAACAATTACAAGTACAAATTTATCAGTATTCCTACTTAAAAAGAGGACTACTAAAATTTAGAACAATCTTTGATATAAGTTGCATAATGCAGCTCAGAAACCATTTAAATATCGCCAACTTAGTAGTCGAAAATGCAAAACAAATACTTACCATTCAGAAATAAATGAGCAGAACTCAGGAGAAAATTGTTCAGAAGGTGCAGAAGGTGGTGGTTGACTAACAATGGAGTCCATGAGTTCGAAAAAGTTAGTCCACCCTTCATTTCCCTCTGGTGGTATATATGGGAAATGTCCTGTAGCACTCTCAAGTAATACTAGCCCCAAACTCCAGATGTCACTTTTGTAACCATATTCGCCACCAATAATCCTCTCTGGCTAAAATATAAAACAGGTGCTATGAGTTCCACAAATGGGGAAAATAGAGATGCTGTTTAGCGAAACACAGTACTAAGAAAGAGAGAACAAAAAAGAAGACTCTAACAACACAATCATAAAGAAGTTACTTACAGACATATAGTTGTAGGTGCCAAGAAATGTGCTTGCCTGACCTGAGGTGCTTTCCATTATTGTACTCACACCAAAGTCAGTAATCTTGACTTCTCCTCTATGATTTATCAACAAATTCGAGGGTTTTAAGTCCCTGTGGATAATGTGACGTTCATGATGAAGATACAACAAACCCTTGAGGACCTGCAGTAACGGGTAAAAGTTGAAAAAGAAGCATTTTAATTGTTTCTCTAACTGCAAATCACGAAGATTTCACAACACTTATATCTGTGTCTGTCATACCTGCTTGGTAATGGCAGCGAGATATGGCTCAGGAATTGTTCTTACTTTCTTCAGAAAATCATCAAGAGAGCCACCATCCATGTACTCTAAGATGATTGAAATGGTACCATTATCATAGAAAGACTGGTAACAAACAACAACGTATGGGCATTGCGATGATTGATTGATTTTCAATTCTTGTGCAATCTGCCTTCGGACAGACTCCTGAATATCCATTTGAATGACCTGAACAGGGAAGAAATCAGATTCATGCTTGAACATAAATGACTTATATACAATGACCAATTTATTGTAATTACTCATTATAAATCAACTCATCCTTAAACTGCCAAAACTATAATACAAAATGCAAACACATGAAATTGATGCTACCAAGCTACTTGAAATGACAATTTATTTAGTCTATGGAGTGAAAATATTTTCCCAAAACTGTAACATATAATCTTCAACAGATGTATACTATGATGTAGTTAAATTTGATACTATAAAAGCATTAACAAAACTTTAGTGTGATCCACTCCATGAAAAGTAAAGAAAACTAAAAATTGGATGCCAACCTGTGCACGGTAATGGAATAAACTAATGTTATTTAAAAAGTGGTGGAGATGGGTAATATTTTATTAAAAAGGTAGTAAAGAGATGTAATATTTTATTTAAAAAGTGATAGAGAGATGTAATATTTTATTAAAAAGTAGTAAAGTTGTGAAAATATGTAATATTTTATTAAAAAGTAGTAAAATGATGAAGAGATGTAATATTTTATCAAAAAAGTAGTAGAAAGAAATAATATTTTATTAAAAAAAGTGATGGAGGTATGTAATATTTTATTTAAAAATAATAGAGAAAAGCAATAATTTATTAAAAAATAATGGAGAGACATATTGAAAAGAGAGAGAGTTTTTGAAATAGTGTCAAAATAGAGTATTTAATATTTTAAATACTCTTACATATTTAGTTAGAGTATTTGAAATACTAATATTTCAAATACTCTAACTAAACATGCACATAATCTTCAATGGAATTTTTAAGTATAAACAATTAAACTTCACTCGACTTATAATCTTCAGTGAAATTTTTAAGTATAAATAATTAAACTTCACTCAACTTATAATCTTCAATGGAATTTTTAAGTATAAACAATTAAACTTCACTCAACTTATAATAGGGCGGTCGAATTGAATTTTTTTAAAATAAGGATTAAGGATAATGTAAGTTTTTTTTTTCTTTCTTTTTTTAATAGGATCTCTCTGTAAGATACAATGTAAGTTAATTACACGCAACACAGCATTATACGAAATATATATAAATAATACAAATAAACACATATATGATTTTTATTTATTTATTTATTTGGAAAGGTACATCTTGTTTTTACAAGTCACGTGCATGCAGGTGAGCAGAGTTGCGAGGTATCATGTCAAGTTGCTCGCATGTTGAACTACTGAGCTTCTGAGCTTCTACCCCGCTATGTTGCCGAGCTACTCATGCTTCATGCCGAGCTAAGCTCTACCTTTGCCAAGCAACCCACACACAGTGCCAGACCACGCATACCTTGCCGACCTGGAGGCTGGGCCGGCTGAGTTGTTCAGTTTGGCCAGCACACCTGCTGAGTTAGGCAATTCAGCTAAGTCAAGATAAACCCTTCCCAAGGTGGGCATCGCAATTTCTCCAGTCTTGTCTGTTTTCTTGGCTTCCAAACTCAGTACTTCTTCAAGTCCATTTAATACACTCATGATGAGCTATTTTACTCGCTCGACTCCTTTTCGGAACACATAGCTCCTCAAGGAGTCTCTCAACACGTAGTCAATTTGATATACAATATCTCAAATACTAAGCTGTTCTAAAACTCTCCGTTTCAATTGATCATCGATTGATTTATAACACGTAAGCAGATAAAATCACACAAATCCTTATAATCTCTATTACAAGAGCCCTTCTTTTGTGGAATGTTGTTTCATGTTCGCAAATGCTCATGTGTCACAATCTGGTTGAAGCCTGCTTCTTCTCCTTGAAAGTAACTTTTTCTTCCTCCCTCAGGTATACTATAAATACCCACGTTCTCACATTTCACAGGTACGCATACATACATGAAAACTCTATCTCAAAACAGTTACTAAAATCTTGTGCTAACTTAAGCATCAGAGTGTAATCGGGGAAATAATTCCACCGACCTCTAATTGTTTCTTGTTTTACAGATAGCTCTACACTTTGACACCGTCATTTCCACGGAGACATCGTCAGTCTTTCCAAGCTAGACTTGACTCGACGCTAGGGCACCTCACTTACTCGGAGAGAATAACTCACGTGTCACTCTTTGACCATTGACAAGATTTTTGCGTCAACAGTAAAGATAAGTTTATTCAGTGAAGTCGAGTTATAATTTGGATATGGGTTTAATGAAGGGTGATTAGTCTTCTTTTTTCAATCCTCTTAGTGAATAGTGGCGCTTTATGTGGTATCTTTGTATCCTGGGTCAAGTTAAGATTTTTCTTTGGCGTGTATTCCATGATATTATTCCTACGACACTGAATCTTTAAACAACACCATATTAAGGTTCTTCTATTTGTCAAAGGTGTCAACATGCTGGTAAGACTACTTCACACGCTATTATTTATTGTGAATCGATTAAGGAGGTGTGGAATGCTAGTATTTTTGGGACTTTGGTGCGAGAGTTTTTGAGTCCCAATGTGGGGGCTTTTTTACTCTACGCTTTTGAAAATGTTAGTGTTATGGGGATTTTTAACACATATGATGTGGCACCCAGGTCATTCTAGAATAATTAACTCGTAGATCATACCTAGGCTGAGATGACAGTTATGCTTGTCAGGTTGGCATCCCAAAGTTTTGACCGTGACGACGTCTGGTCAAATGCTGGTGTCTATCCTCACTCTGAATTAAAGTGAGTCTCGGTTCACCTTCCTAGACTTAGTGAAAAATTGAGGTGTGATACCTCCCAAAATAATTCGTGAATAACACAGTGATGGCGACATCATCCGCGTCAGAATACGTCGCTTGTAAAAGCTGAAAATACGGGGTTGATATCGCAAAAATTCGATCGGGTTTGATTAGGTATCATGCCAACTAGACCAAGGCCTAACTTGTCCAAGAACAGCTCGGTCAAGTCGAGCTTAACCCTTCCCGAGGCGGGCGTCATGATTTCTCTCGTCTCGTTCGTTTTCTTGGCTTCTAAACTCCGTACTTCTTCAAGTCCATTCAATGTGCTCGCGATGAGCTATTTTACACGCACGGCTCCTTTTCGTATCACATAGCTCCTCAAGGAGCCTTTCAACACTAAGTCAATTTGAGATGAGATATCTCAAAGACTAAAGTTGTTGCTAAAACTTCCGTTCCAATTGATCGATCAATTGATCTAAGACACATAAGCAGACAACATTATACAAATCATTGTAATCACTATTACAATGGCCCTTGTTTTTTGGAATGTTGTCTTGTGTCCAAAATACACATGTGTCATCACCTAGTTGAAGCCTGCTTCTTTTCCTTGAAAGTAGCTCCTTTTTCTTCCCTCAAGTATCACTATAAATACCCTCATTCTCACATTTCAAACGTACGCTCTTTGATGCTCATAAATGCTTGATATGTGAAAACTCTCTCAACTGTTCTCTCTCCAAAAAGGTTACTCAAATCTTGTGCTAACTTAAGCATCGAAGTGAAATTGAGGGAATAGCTCCCCCGACCTCTGATTGTTTCTTATTTTGTAGATAGCATTATAATGACGCAGTCACTTTCGCGGAGACGTTGTTAGTCTTTCTAAGCAAGACCTGACTCGACGCTAGGTTAACTCGCTTATTTGGAGAGAATAGCTCACGTGGCACTCTTTGACCGTTAACTAGATTTCTACATCATCAGTTAGTAAATAGGATATGGAGTTATTGGATGTTCTTTCTCGGTTGGTTTGGAACAAGAGGAATGGGTTTATTCATGGATCGTGGCTTCATCCTCCTTTGGAATTATTTAATTATGCAGGTGGTTACCTTAATGAGTTCCAAGCCTTGCACAATATTGTTTTTTTGGTCCTTGACAATAAGTGGTTGTGTAACGACACATGTTCTTATAACATAGTTAATCCATTGTTTTAAGTTTCCAAAAATTTAAAGTAAATTTTTTTTTTTGAAATATGTTTCCTTAATCAACTTCAAATCTTGAACCTTAAAATCATTCCTTGGGAAAATCAAACTTCTAAGATTAAACTCCTTGAAAGCTACATTTTGAAACCCTAATTTCTTAAAAATCGAGTTGTTACAAGTTTTCTCATAAAATCTTAAGCCTACTAGAAACTTCTATGTTCATTAAAACACATGTAGAACTCTTAAAATATAAGGGATGAAAATGTCTTTGTAGTTAAAGAATTTTTTGAAAATAACAGCTATCATATAGGATAATTGAAAGCATGTTTTAGAAGTATCTATCAACAAATAGAGGATAAAAAGTAGTTGATGGCAAATCATCAGTTTACCAGACTTTAAAGTATAAAACCTTCAAAAAGAATATTTACATGCCAGAAAATAAAAGAGAAAGAGATGGAGTTTAAAAGCATAAATAAACACTTTGGGAGAAAATATAGAAATAAAACAATTAAAAAATCATAGACACAAAAACCCTGTACATTATGTGCAGAAAAACTTGCATGGTCGGGTTGTCCATCCTCACATTCCAAAAGAAACTGCACTGAGCATCCCATCAAGCATCAGAGATATGTTCGCATTTGGTACCTACAACATGAACATAAGACGTGAGTCGAAGCCCAGTAAGTACAGACATATCTCACAAATATGGTGCAACACATTCAATAAGTATATATAGTATAAAAATACAATCAATATTATCATAAAACTATGAATGCAAATGCATATTGAATGTAGACGTCTATTTGATTCAGTTTAATGTATTCTAGACTCTTAATGTTTGATATCTAAACTCGAGCCCTGGTATCCATACTTGGCGCGATGTCATTGGAGGGTGCCGGGGGAGCTATATGGGTCTAACACAAGTCCTCTAGCCAAAAACATTCCATAATTATTTCGAATCAAGGAATATCCTTTAAAACGTAGTAAGCATGCTCGAGAAAAGAATGTCCCATAAAACGGATAGTACTAGATGCCTAAGTTCATTTTAACTGTTGTAACATTTTTACCATAACTTATAGTCTCCTTGTTAGTATTAGTCAAATTATGAAACTAATGCATTATAAATTATCTTACTGAGACTCTTTTGACAATTATTTCTTGGATGCATGAAACTGTTCTGTGTATGCATGTCTATGGATTTATAATCAAGCATGTATGTTATCTATATGCAGTGCAAGTACCATATAGCATTGTATCAAAAATGGTAAATCAAATATTTCAGTACAACACAACAATAATTAGTTCAGCAAGTAAGCATAGAATATCACAAAGATACGTACCAAACATATTGCACACACTGATTTCGAAAAATAATTTGTTCCATGTTGTAGGTGAGATATGTACTTACCTATTTGCAAAGCCCTTCGATATAATACACTGCTAAAGGCTTTAACATAAATTAATAACATGCCAACCATTAAAATTATTTTACCAAATATGATCCGGAGAATGATCTTGCATGCAAAACATAAATTGCAATAAAATCGCTTATGAGACATGGACCTTAGCTTGTTGGAATAAAATCACAGTTTAAAACTCTTTTGTAGAAAGTAACACTTAAAAGTGTCTTTTGTCTAAATCATAATACCTGAGCTGGAATGTCATTTAAAATCAAAGTTTTATCTCGTCGACTTGATTTTCAAACAAGATGCATAAAGGCTTTAGAAAACTTTCACAAGTCCAATTAACCTTAATTGATCTTTACTACATTAACTAATTGTATCTTGTTCAGTTTTAACCCAAATTAGGTGGGACTAATTTTGACCAACTCCTGAGACAATAAAATTCTTATCCTTCATATTGCAGCTTAAGATATGGCCTATAGCCCTTAGAGCTATAATTCACTTTTAACTTAGTCAATCTTGTTATTTAACAGTTTTACAGTCCTGATTTAGATTTGCTATAACTTACTCATTTCAAAACCAATTTTGTTGAAACCAAATTAAAATTTCCAATGACATCTTAAAGTTTATCCTATAAAAAGAGCTAAGTAAAATTCATTCTTTACCGTATAAAACAAGACCCAAAACATAGGCTATAAAATAAGGTTTTCAATTTGAACAAACTTTTGAATATCTAATTAAATCCATAAATTAGGTCCTTAAATTTAATTTTAAATCAACCATTCTTACTTTTAGAATTTTAAAAATATTTTAAAGCTTTTGAATATCAAAGAAAATCTCAGATTTATACAATTTAAAAGCTAAAAATTCAATTTCTAAAACATGTGCTAAAATTGATTTCTTGTTGAACAACCTGCCTTTAAATCTCTATAAATCATAAACCATAATTCATCTTGCTCTAAAATTTTACCATCCAAAACTAGACATTCCAATATTTCCAACAAGCTAAATTTTTCTTAAATCAAAGTTCTAGAAGTCTCCCAACTCTTACATGCAAACTGGTTACTAGAACTGTCTAAAACCGGGTTTACATGTTCAAGAGTTCAATTCAAATCCTCTATTCTTTTGCATGCAATTCAATCAACACCATTCAGACATTATTTCACATAGATAATAGTATTTTTTAAGTGTTTAGTGACATAATTTACCAAAAATTCTTGTTGGAATGGTTGAAGCTTTGAAGAACACAAAAATCGGTTCTTGGGATTGGAATGTTCATGGATTTGTTTCCAACAAACTATCAGATTTGAATTTAGTTTAAGCTTAAATTCACAGGAATAGAGGATTTAATACTCACTCAAATTATGCTTGGGATTGAGGTATGGAACCCTTAAGGATTGGTGGCGAAAGAAATAAGAAAAAAATGTTCTTGTCTTTGTTGTTCCTTGTCGAGAAAAGGAAGTAAAAGAGAGTGTGTAATGTGAGCTGAAAGAGTTTATTTCCAAAAAGTTTTCCTTCTTCAGCTGGTTCCCTTAAATAGACTTACTTAACCGATTTGGGTGAATGGCTTAAGTTGAGGTGTGGTCCATGCTTAACCTCATAATTCTAGGCTTCAACATCTGTCCAAATCTAATGTCACCATTTGACATTTATCCTTTACCAATAGTGAAAATATCAATATTTTGGCCAAATTTTCGAAAAATTAGAGGTACTGATATCGAAATAAAATGTATGTTAATTTCTTCTAGAATTTCAGAGAAATATCGACATTTCGGATTAAATTTCAAAAATAATAATTTTTTTTCCTATTTTTTAAATTCTTTTCACTTTTTTTTTCTTTCTCTTATTTATAATTAGAACATAAAAAAAATAATAATAATAATAAAAAACTACAATTAGAAGTTTAAAAAAAAAAATTGAAAAAAAAATGTACAATTAGATGATTCATCTTCTATTAGTGGTTCTTCAAATGCAACAACATCTTATTCATCTTCTATTGAAAAAAGTTCAAATGATGGAAGTAATAGAGGTGTGGAAAATATTAGAGAGTATGAGTACAATTCATCAAATCCATTACCTTTGAGTCCATTTACAAGATAAGAACAGTTTACTCATACAACTTAAGTTGAAGATCATGGTTCTAGAGCTACTGGTGTAAGTATTTGTGCAATTAGAAAAACATTCGAAGGAAGAAGACATGGACAACAAACGAGAATGAGTTAATCTGATGAGGAATTTCTCGCTATGACTTTTTCATTGATGAGCATGAATACTGAGCATAGTTCTTATGGTGATTCTCAAAATAAGCTAATTTTTAACACACATTATCAAGGTTCTTATAGTGCCTACAATATCTTTGACTATCATTCGCCACAAATGCCATATGAAATTTTCATGCTTGGAAATAAACAATACCCGTCAACTTGCGATAATCTAAACTACCTAATTTATGAATTGTCGGTAGGAAGAAATCAATCAATATACACTTGGCATATTAATAACTACCTTCAGAATTATGCTACTACAATATATTGGCAAAGTTATTGCTCCAATCAAAATACGGTCATGTCTTATGTATTCGAACCTCCGAGGAATTTATTTTGGTATTGAGTTTATTGGGCATGATCTTTATAGTATTATCAGCATTTGAACAGAGTTTTTATTTGAATAATCTGAATAAAGATAATAGATGTTCTTTCTAGAATCTGAATCATATTCAAACTGAGAAAACATAGAAAATAGATAAAACTGAACAGATAATGTTTGTTATAAAATTTGAATACAAAATTTATTCAAAAAAAATATTTTAAATTTTTTTAAAAAAAATTGATTTATTTTATTTTTAAATTTGTTTTTTATTTTTTTTTTATAAAAATTGATTTTATTTTTTTAATAATATGACTTAGAATTC
>WUAT03000001.1:1008506-1024554 GCA_010015005.3 Ulmus americana
ATTTATTTCTTTATTGCAATTCTACAACTTTTCGATTGATCAAATAGTAGTTTAAATAATTAATTTTAATATTTAGTGACATAGTCCTTTTGGGAACGATATCCGTACTCCGTACACTTTTATTACTTGAATACAACTAATGCACTTGCTAGATTTTTCGCATCAGTTTCCAATTTGGTTTGTTGTTGGAAACTTGTTAATATTATTGCATGAAAATTAGGGAATATTTTGTAATGCTTTGTTAAATATATGTGTAATGGTGATCAAATATTTTAATATTACAAAAGAGTACCCTCTATTTTGGAATTATTATTCTTTGATACCCTAGGGTAAGTTTTTTAAAAATGGAAATTCTACCCTTTGCTATTGTGGAATAGTGGGTAAATGGGCTGTGTATTCCTCTTTCCCAACAGGTAAAGTTAAATTAAAAGGTATAATATTTATATTATTTTCAAACTTAATAAGAAAGAATCATTGAAACAAATAAAAGTTCATAAATAGGAGGGAAGAGGGAACTTTTGGCCTAGTTTGGTAATTGTATGCTTTAATACGAAGGAGCTGCTAGCTGTGCTGAAGGATGAAGTGAGAATAAGTAGTTGATTATTTTAAAAGTGCTATAAACTTTAAATGCAAACTTTAAATGCAGTTGAATAGTGTTTGGTAAAGTAAAATCTTAAAATATCGTGAATGTGGATATTTAAGAATATCAAATATTCTTAATTTATATATTTGCTATTGCTGTATGCATTTCTTTAGCTTTATTTCAAAATATAAATCTTAGATTACAAATACCTTGGGTTGTAGTCCAAGGTCCACTCAACATTTTGCTCTTCCCTCATCGTCTTCTACCTCCACCACAAGAAAAGGGCCAAAAACAATGTTTGTATTTTCTTAAAAACAACAGCGATTTTTGAAAACGTTATTTTTTTGGTTAAAAAAACCACATTTTTTCATTTTGATCCAAATTTAATCTCTAAAATAAAACTTTTATATTTTTATGTTGTTTTTATAATTAAAAGAATACATTTTTTTTCTTCAAAAAATGTTGTATTTGATAACATGAATTTTACCACATTTATTTTTAAAAAAACGTTATATAAATTGGCCAAATTTTTTTATTATTAAAAACTACATTTTTTTTTTTTACAAAACGCAGTAAAAGAGCCAAAAAAAATTTCCCTCTATTTTAATTTTTCCCATCTAGTTTTCTCACTAAAATAGAAAAACATTGTTTTTTTGCCAAAATTTATAAAAACTACATTTTTTACCTTTTAAAATTTTTATTTCAATTCATTGAAAAATCAGTGTGCAAATTAGGCGGAGGCTTTGTTTCTTATCTTCTAAGGGTTTTCCCACCTTCCACCTTCATTAACAACTAAAATCCCAAATCAAAGCTATACCTTAATACCTTTTGGTTTTTGGGATTCAAATCCACAATTTCCAATCCACTTCTTTTTCTTCCTCAACCCCTATCAATCGGAAGCTACATCGCCACTCCTTGGTCGCTCCATCACCAAAAACCCGTTGCTAAGTTGTTGATTCTTGCATTGGCCTTCTCCGTTGTTGCGAGGCATAGTTCGATTCCTCCGGTAAGCCAGCGGGCGCGATATGATGCTTCTAGAGCCCTCAGTTCGTGTCCGCAAGACCGCCACTCATATCTATCAGTGGCTTGCAAGGCCTTCGCGATGATCTATCTTGGTAGAAAGGTTCGGTTTTTGCTTTCTTTTCTCGGTTCGCAAAGTTGGAGTTTAAGATTAATTATTTTTTACTTTTTTTTTTTCATTTTGTTTATTAATTGATTTCAATCTTCGCAAAACATGGAGTTTTCTGTTGTGAGTTGAAATTTTTTATCTTCAATCTAAGAGGAATTTTTGGCTTGGTGAACTTGGGATTTTAATTGACCATTTGGGTTCCGATCCTTTTGTGAATGGGGTTGGTGATTTTTCAATTTGGGAATGAGGAATGGGCAAATGGTAGATCTGTACATGCCTTATTTGCTAATTCTGTTTTTGTTTTTCCCATTTTAAGCATTAGTAATCAACTGAAGCTTTCCATTTATGAATGAAGAAGTTTGTGTGTGAAAATTTTCAGATTTATATTATTTGTTCCAGCATCTCTCTGCGAATTTGTTTCAGCGTTTGGTTATATGGTTTTATAAGTATTACTCTAACTTAATCTAACTCTGTTTACTTATTAATTTATATATTTTTAGTGGGAATTTGATGTAGTTTGCTTTTGATGATATAATTTTGTTAGTTCCTTTCTCATTTTCTGATTCTTTTGTATGTGATGCTCGTCATCAGGAAAGAAAATTGGATTTTCCATTGGATCCATTGTAAAGTCAATTGACGAAATCGAAGTTATTCCTTTCTTCACGAGTGTTCTTGTTTATTTTTATTATATTGACTAGTCTAGCTGTTATTCTGTTTTACCATCTTTTTTCTTGTTTTATTTGGTTATCTTTAAAGTAAATTCCATTTTATGTATGTTGGATTCCATTC
This sequence comes from Ulmus americana, assembly GCA_010015005.3. Classification (NCBI taxonomy): domain Eukaryota; kingdom Viridiplantae; phylum Streptophyta; class Magnoliopsida; order Rosales; family Ulmaceae; genus Ulmus; species Ulmus americana. The sequence goes on from WUAT03000001.1 coordinate 1,011,008, forward strand.
TTCTCATTTAACTGTCACTACTCCTTTTCCTTTCTTTTTCACTTAAAAAGAAAAATACAAGGATTACAATGATTGAAATCTGGAACTGCTAATTTGGTTGTACTATTTTTTTTTTAAAGATTTATTAATAAGATGATCTGTCTTTCTCCTTTTACTTGACTTAAAAGGGTAAGTGCACATGGGAAGTTCCAAGAAAAATAAATATAAAAAAAGCAGTGCTTTTTTAATCCCTATTTGCAGGCTTGAAATACGAGACTGTAGATTTGTCTTATTGGCCCTCTACATTTTTATTTGTACACATGTATAGTGAAGGAACTATGGACATGTTAGCAGAATAGGAGAAAAAGAAAGTAAAAAAAGGAAGAAGAAAGTAACATCCATGGTCAGAAAGATGCCACGGTGGTGAAACAGTTTTAAAATGCATCTGGTTGAGGATTACCTGGATAGCCGTACCTTCTGATTTTCATGCATTTTCAAAATCTGTATTTACTTCTCATCAGTTATAATTTTTCATCCTCAGGAGCATGTAATTCCTACTGGCCGTGGCAATGTGTCTGTTATCGTTTATGGGGACCAAGACAAGCCAGCACTTATAACTTATCCTGATTTAGCTTTAAGTCGTAAGTGCTATGATTTCAATTTACACGGCTTCATTGAAAGAAAGAAACTCCTTTGATGGGTTCTTGCAGTGTGTTTATTTCAGTTTTTTAAAATATTTAGTGAACTATTTTTGTATCAACATCAAAGTTCATTATGTGGATACTAGGTCGTAATATTATTGACAATCTAACAAATATCTCGTCTTCTCAATTGTTTGATTTAACAGATATGTCTTGTTTCCAAGGATTATTTTTTTTGTCCCGAAGCGTCTTCTTTGCTGCTCCACAACTTTTGCATATATCATATCAACCCTCCAGGCCACGAGGTCAGTAAATCTTTTGATTTGAGTGAATTCATCTAGTGTGGCTATCTCTATCCTGGAATATTTGTATACTCATTTATTTTGAATTTATTCTAAGGTGAATATTGTTAATAATATAGTTCATCTTGACACTTTCGTAAGAGTTCTACCAGTTGGGAGCAGATCAGATCAATGAGGTTCTCAATTTTTTTGGGTAAGAACTATGTTTCTTTTAATTTTTGTTTTCATTTAGATCGGTAGGAACCTTTTATCGGCTTATTTGAGAGTCAAAGTATATCTTTATTTTTTTCTGTTATGTCCCTTTTATCGGCTTATCTGAGAGTCAAAGCATATCCTTTTTTTATTTTTTATTTTATTTCTGTTGTGTTAGTGCATGGTGTGGAAAGGGGTTTAATTTCTTCCTTTCTTTCTTTTAAAGAATAGTGTCCAACATAAATTTTTTCGACAAGATCTTATGGCTGTAATTTATTTTCTGATTGCATGGCTATCTCTTTCAGGCTTGGGGCAGTTATGTGTATGGGAGTAACAGCTGGTGCCTATATCCTGACACTTTTCGCTGTAGGTTTCCTTCTAGAGTTGTGTGATTCTATTTTTCATACAACGTTTATATCACTCATTAATTATTTATTCTTTTTAAACAGACGAAATATAGAGAACGTGTTCTTGGTTTGATACTAATATCTCCTCTATGCAAAGCACCCTCTTGGACTGAATGGTTTTATAATAAGGTTTGTTTCGAAACTTAGCAGTCACTCAGTTGGAAATGATTATGAATTCACTGTATCATATTTCTGATGTGTAGGTGATGTCCAATTTGCTATATTTTTATGGCAATTGTGCTATGCTGAAAGAGTGTTTGCTTCAACGGTACTTCAGTAAGGTATTACATTATCCTGCTTTTTGTTATACCTTTCTTTTCTCTCTTTTTTAATTTTTTATTATTTTATTTATTTTTTATTTTTTATGTTTTTTGGGTAGCTTTGAGTGATTATTTTGTTATAAACCTGAACAGGAGGTTCGCGGTAGTGCAGAAGTTCCAGAGTCCGATATTGTTCAAGCATGCAGAAAAGTAATTGTTTGATGCGCTTATCTTATTTCTTTCAAGTGTACTGCATTATCTGTTAGCGTTGGGTTTCCAAGCTTGATGCTTGTCTAACTTTCATAGCACCTCTCTTTTCAGTTACTGGAAGAGAGGCAAAGCATAAATGTTTGGCGATTTCTTCAAGCTATTAATGGGTAAGGAATCTCTCTTATCTGCATATTTTTTCACCATATACATATATCTAATATTTTTTTGTTCACTAATTTGTAGGAGAGCCGACATTACTGATGGCTTAAAGAGGCTAAAATGTCGAACACTCATTTTTGTCGGTGATAGCTCTCCTTTCCATTCTGAGGCTCTCCATATGACCTCTAAATTGGATAGGAGGTTCAGTGCCTTAGTAGAGGTACGTGCAGCTAAAATCATGTCATAAACTGAGCTAACAAATAAAAAAAAATCATCAGAGTTGCATGAAAAGGCAAAACCCAGTTTTGTAACAGACAGGGAATTGATGTTCATGCAGGTTCAGGCTTGTGGCTCAATGGTGACAGAGGAACAGCCTCATGCAATGCTTATACCCATGGAATATTTCTTCATGGGATATGGATTGTATAGGCCATGCCAGTTCAGTGACAGCCCAAGGAGCCCGCTCAGCCCTTCTTGTATTTCTCCAGAGCTCCTCTCTCCGGAAAGCATGGGGTTGAAGCTCAAACCAATCAAAACCCGAGTTTCACTGGAAGTTTGATGTGGAATGACAGGTATAACTTGGAAATACTGTAATTTTTGTGATTCAGAGAAAAGTGCTTAAATTTTTTTGTTCTTTGTCAATTTTTTTATTATTTAAGAAGGGGGTAGAAAATGGTGGGAGGGGCTGTAGATAAAAGAATGGGACGATTTGATGGAGCTATATATATATGTATGTATACATAGGCTGTAAGCTTACATTCATTCATTTGTAGTCAGTCATAAAGGAATTGTTGAGCTGTCTGTAAATTATACACTGGAATGAAAATATGTTTATGATGACGAGAAATCAATAAGAGAAGAAACTCTCCCATTATTTGAATTTTAGCTTTCCATATTCTCTCTCAACTTTATCTGCATTTTAGAAGAGTACTTTTGGTAGTACATGTTTGCCAACAACTTGTGGTGCTGCACTTTAGACGCTAAGAAATATTTTCAGCCAGCACAATCCCACTTCCCCTAACTAGTGTCCCAAGTCCTCTAACAAGTGGTATTAGAGCCTCGTGTGTGCGACTATGAACTCATGGTAACGTGGTAGTTGGTGGGTAAGAAATTATGGATACCTTTGATGGTGTGTGATAGGACATTGAGTTCATGATAACCGGTGGGTATTACAATGGATAATCTTGATAAGGAGTTATTGGTATTCAAACAAAATTTTACATTGACTTAAGCATAAAATGGTTTTGGGTTAGTAAGATTAACTTCACCTAATTTCTTTTTTGGGGAAGCCGAAGTCCCTAACACTAATCATTATGGGAAAAAAACTTGCCTCAAATTTTCGTATACGACAAAGTTATCACTTTATCGTGGGGGTAAAGCTGCTGGGTAATCAAATATAGACGGTAGATATAAGTCTTACTAGCATTTGAGTCTAGCCGTCAAAACGTAAAGCCAATCGACTAGTAAAATTCTTGATTTAAAAATGCAATTTCAATAGGTATGAAATGGTGCCAAAGCATAGAGTTTCCCATTATAAAATAAACACTAAACATTTTCCATTAAAATAAAAATAAAAACACTTAAACAATACCGAAGTATAGACTTTCCCATTATAAAATAAACACTTAAAAATTTAATTTCAATAGGTATGAAATGAGACCAAACCTATGAAATGGCATCAAAGCATAGAGTTCGGTGCCAATTTTGTAATATATCATTATTCAAACATCAATTTTGTCATACACTCGAAAAAAATCTCATATTCTTTTCATATAATTTGAAGTTTGCCTTGTACTTCTATAAGAGCAACGAATAACATACTTTATATTTAAAACAATGAATAAAATACTTAAAATTAACAAATACATAAATACAAAACCAAAATCTGCTTCTATCTTGTATTGTTTTTTATCTTTTTTTTTTATCCCAAATAATTTTCTTCAACAACTTTTTCTTGATTTGAAAAAATTGATTCAAAATCTGCTTGGATCTCGAGGTAGCTCTCGCCGTGGTGGTGCGCGTATGGCTGGCGAGAGGCAGCGCGTATGACTGACGAAAGGCGGCAGAGGCAGCGCATGAGTTTCACGTGCTGTCGATGTTGGTATTGGGCGGTCCAGCCCCTTTGCCATTTTTGTTTCTTTGTATTTATGTTGTTTTGCGTTTCTGTGTACTAGAATAAGGGTGGACATACCACATTCTGTGTTGTTTGTTTGTTTTCTGTTTTATCTCGATTGGTTAAGATTTTGTTTGTAAGTATGAACCCGAAAGGAGTTCATTTTAGACTATCTACTATTGCTTCAGGCTCTTAGAAAGATATTTGACATTGTTGACCAATATGTTTGGCTATTAATAGTGTGTTGAGGGGTGAAGTTGATTTTTCCTCTTATAGGCATTACCATACCATATGCCGACCCTTGTGTAAAGCTGTTCCATAGAATGAAATTACTCGTTTCAAAAAAAAAAAAAGTACGATATACAACTTACAAAATAATTTCTGTGAACTCAAATGTAACATATTGGCCAAAGTCTGAGACCATTGGGACCCTCAGTTATGATTTATGATTATAAATATGTATAGCTTCAATGGAATCCAGAAGGTTCAAAAAAGGACGTTATATTAGATATAGTAATGTGATTTGTCTGAATCATCTCAATATATTAATGAAATAGGGAAGAAGCATATCTTAAAATATGAAAGCTAAAGATATAGGACATAGGATCCTTCATAATGACAAATGGACCAGTTCAAAATACATTGAAACAAAATGATGAAAAAAAGAACGGCAGTTTCTTAAACCTAACACGAAAACATCCCCCCACACTGGACACTGGCTACTAGTTTAAGTACAACTTTGGCGTTTCTCTCAGAAACCCAGTACTGGAAACTCAATCACCTGCAAGAAAAAACAAAAGAAAATGAACTTAAAACCATCATTGACAAATGGGTCATGAACAAAATCAAGAAAAAACTAGAGAAAATTTTGTAAAGATAAAAGAGTCTTTAAGTAGATTACCATTATGGGTTCTGGAATTGAAGATGGGAAAGTCATATGAAGAGGTTGGAATGGAGATTGAGAGCTGGGTCGTGGAAACAGATCCACTATGAGATGATTTATCATCCAAGTCAAACAATAAATCTCTTTCTTTCTTGGGCCATTCATCAAAGAAGTGATGAATAGTTTTCTGGGTTTCTTGTTTTCCACTGTGATCTTGCTTCTGGTGTTTGAAGCTCTGAAGTTGCAAGTAAGATTGGTCACTTTGTAAACCAAGGCAAGTTCTTTGCTTCAAAGAAGAAGAACAACAACTCATTGTTAGCGGGGTGAGTTGCCAAGAATCTTCCATAGATGAAGAGGCTCTTATAGTCCCTGAAGGTTCTTGTGAGAAAAATGGATGCTCACCAACCTCCTCTTTTAGTCCATAAACATACTGGTTTCTTCTTCACAGTAAGAAAATCACAATCAGGCTAAAGAGATAATCAACAAGAACACAAAAACCAAGTAGACTAATTTGCAGATTTAAACATTTCTAATAGACAAACCTGCAGTAATCAGAGTTGTTTTGGAAGTAAGAACCAGATTCCAAGGGCAATGAGGTGTTGCTATCTTGAGAAGACAAGCCTAATCCAGGAGGCCTTGAAGAAGTACCAGAAGAAGAAGTGTGTTGATAAACTGAGGGATGATCAAGATGGCTTAGATGGGTATTCTGAACAGGGTGGAGATGACGATTTTGAGCTTCAGAAGACATTGATGAGAATGAGGAAAAGGAGTGAGAGGAAGAGTTGTTCATAGTGATTGATGAGATATTTGGTGAAAATGATGTGTTTGAGTTGTTAGTTGCAGTTGATGTTTTCAACACTTCCACAGGCTTTCTTGAACGGTTTTTCCCTCTATGCATGTGCCTTTCACAGTATTTTGAATCTGGAAAAGCCTCCTTAGAACACCTCCATTTCTTCCCATCTGTTCTTCTGCACCTTCCAGGCTCTGGATCAATTTTCCTCCCCAAACCCATCTGAAAACAGTTCCACCCAACTGCATATTCACAAGAAAAACTTTATTCACAAGAGAGAAAGATAGAAAGAGAGAAGAAGAAAGGGAGAAAGGTACAGTTTAGCCTTACCATATTGAGAGTGATGAGAGAATAGCTTTGAGGGAAGTGCAGAATCCAAGTAGCTTCTTTTAATGGTCAAAAGAAGATCAGGTGGGATTGGGATCCCAGAAACCATGTACTTGTAGATTAGTGCTTGGTGTTCAAGCTCTTGCCATTGAGACACAGTAAAGGGAAAACTACTCCTTCCATTCATCATCAAAGATAGAAGAAAGAAGAAGAAGAAGCAAAGAAAAGAGAGACTAAAACACCAAGCAAAAAACTTGTTTCAGGCTCACAGTGCAGAGTTCATGTGCGTGTGTGTGTGAAGTTCATTACTAAAGAGGCCCTCTGGAGAAGTAGAGTAGGTATATTTATTTCAGGGACCATTAGAGCTGCAGAATCTTCTGTACATGCATAAAACTAATGGTTCTGATTATAGTGTTGCATGCTACTTTCTTCTCTCTCTGCTCATATTATGACTGCACCTCTCTGTTACTTCTGTTTTCTGCAGCTAAGCTGTCTCTTTATGGCAGCTCTTGTCTCTGACACTTCTACGGAAACCCATAAACTATAGGAAAGTAAATAAAAAAGTTTCTCCAAAATCAAAAAGAGAGAATTTTTATTAGACCTGTTGGCTCGAAGTTCCTTTTTTTTTTTCTTTTCCAAATTTGTACCTTATTCTATATTTAAATTTTTTACTCTTTAAACTTCTTAATATTACAGTTTATTGATATTTGTGAAAAAAAAATACCAAAAACCAAAGGCAATTGTAACCGGAAATGTCAATTAATAGTAATATTAAAGAGTTTACGACAAAAAACTTTAAATAAAAAGTAAAATGCAAAACCAAACAAATAACAAGGACATTTGAGCAAATAAGTCTATTTATGATTATTTACTATTATATATCAGACTTGAATAATTGAGTTGGTGTCTGAAGCCAATGCTCTTCTGATGAGATTGTACGGTTTGAGCTTTTACTACTACCAACCCTTTTACTTTTTTTTTTTTTCCTGTTCCCCTACTTGCTCAGCCCCCCTTCACTTAGAATTTTGACCTTTTTCTATTTGAGAAATTTGGAAAATGTGATTCAGAGCAGAAGGCTCTTCTGGGTTCTGATAATAAACACAAAAACTGGACCCCCGCCCCACGCCCCACAAGACCATACTTTGCTTTTTTCTTTTTCTTTTTCTTTTTTCCTTTTTTTTTCACTCTCTTCATTTATTGCAGATGTTTAATTTGTTTATTTTATCAGATTACAGCAGAAGAAATGTTAGCTTGGCTTTTTAGTTTGCTTTGTCCTCTTGGGTTATTACTCTTTCAGAAGATTAGATAGTTAAAAGAGTCATTTAAAGCTCACAGATTGACCATTTGATTCTTTTTACCTTTTCTTCTTGTTATTACCTTAAATGGGTTTTAATGTTTGATTAAATTAACCTACAAAAATCAGCTTTTCATTTGATTCTTATAGCTCAAACAACAGGACCCAGAACTTAGTTTCAAATAAACAATCTTTCTTTGTTTTGGGAAATGGTGGATGGTTTCTTTGTTTTGTCAATCAAAAAGATGAAAAGGGTATTGGAGTAAAATTATATAAAAAAGAAAAAAGACAACATGTGTGGCTAGATTAACATAAAAAAACTACTGAAACTATTCTTTCTTTGTAATGAAACTTTGGCAGATGTACAAAAGCAGTGCACTCTGAGGTGAGGCAACTGTTGCTATTCCTTGGCAGGCCAAAACACATGCAAACCACCTTTTTTAATGTCCATAAAGACCCCACCTGCAACTTCCTCCCTAAACCAATCTTTTGTAGATCACATTAGTTCATTAACTTTGAAAGAAAAGTAGGGAAAAAAAAATGAAGGAAGAAAAACTGTAAAATCTTGCCTGTTATGAACTTCACAATTGATCAAAAGGAGGTTCATTTTCTTGCTGATAAACTATAAAAGGACCTGTATGCAGGCCCCCACATCTTTGACCTATATGTATGTGTGTGTGTGTGTGTGTGTATCATCAATAAGTTTTAAAAGGACACTGAGTTTTAAAACTGTTGGAAGGAGGAAATAAGAGTGGTACATATTTATTTTCAAGGAACAATACAGCTGAGAAATTATCAGTAGTAATAAATTCAGATAATTAGGGAGAGAACTTACGTGTTGCAGTTTTGTAGATCCGGCTATACTCATAAAAGACAATAAACATACCAAAAGAGAAGTAACGTGATTAAGTGTGCTTTGTTTTATTAATTTATACGCATAATGCTTTAAGTATACATAACACTAACATACGAAGCAAGGAATTCGTCAGTCTTAGCTTCTAAGAAGTAAAAATTGTTCTTTTAGCTTTACCTTGAAACCCAAATTAGGAGTGAGGTTATTTATATAAAAAAGAAAAGAAAAAAAAAGAAATTGGATTAGAATTTGAGACCGAAAAAATTATTATTATTTTAGAAGATGAATCTATATGATTCGAGTCTTAAAGAAGTGCCTAGTTTGTTAGTAAAGATCCTCCTATAAAATCGTGTTCTTGAATAATGTTTGAACAAATATAAAGATTAAATTGTGCATCTTCCTAATAGTTGCAGTTTTTTAGACAATTAATTTTGTGGAGAGAGAACATGGAGAAAGAATATTAGAAACATAGAATGAAGTATCTTTTACGCTCCACTTGGTTACCAAATACCAACATGTTGCTGCATGTGCCACCACAAATTATCATTGATCATTTGTGTGTGTCCTTGGCAAGATTATGTTAACCAACACCTGTGATCCTAAAACCTCTACTTTGTTATTTAAAATGGAAATGTTTGAGTTTCCTTCACATTTCTTGGAATCCAAGCAGTTTATATTGGGAAATTTCCAACTCTCACAATAGGACAACACCAAGAGCAGCATCTTTCCAGGGTACAGAACTTTTACTGATTCTATTCTCTCATTTCCCCGACATGTCGTTTGGGGAATAAGTTTTTGTATAAATTTCAAATAGTCAATTTGAAACAAGAAAGACCTTATCCTTTTCTACTGTGAAGTGTGAAAAGGCTTCCATTACCCTTGGTGAAATCTCAACTAAACTCATCAGTTTCAATACTTCGATTTTGATAGAATGGATTTATAAAATATACTAATATATACACAAGAAAAGGGTCACAAAAAATAATGTGATAAAGTATTATTGTATTTCACTATAAGAATGGTATACTATATCGCATTTATGTTTTTCTCAGCTAGAAATCTCGCCTTAGTTTCAAGTAGAGAGGCTATGACAATGTAAAATCTTGCTTTGCCTTCATTCCATTACATATATGATATATACAGTCACTTAGAGCACAAAGGAAAAATCGATCTCAGTCGAAGTCCTATAATTTGATAAAACAAAACATCATTGAACTTACGTTCATATTATAATATGAAGATTGAAGACAAGCTCACTGCTAGATCTTAACGGGCCGTACACTATTCCTTTTGGAAGAAAGAGAGCACAAAATCTGTATGTACAGAGAATAGTTGTGTATCCAAGAAAAGCTGCGGACAATGGAAACGGGTAGAAAAAGAGATTAAGATCATTGTCAAACTTTATACCAAGATTGCCTTCCCCTTTAAGAAAAATGTAAAAGGGAGGGCGGGAGCTCAGAAAAAGCATACACAAATAATGTAAACAAGCGTACCTTCATAAATGGTCTATCGCGACTGGAGAATGAGTCGATGAAACTCTCTTTAAGAAGTAAAGATACCTAGTATTGAAGAAAAGCAATACCAGATTACAGTGTATTCATTGCTCCATAAATTGCTGCTCGTTGTGTAAATGTGCATATTCATGGAAACTATCGATTTTTACAACTAAAGATGCTAACCTTGTCATCGTTGGATTGTACATTCGTAATTGTGTGGGAACGAAGGTTAGAGCAAAGGGAATCCAAGTAATCTCGTAACACTCCTAGGAAACCCTTGGCAGCTTCAACCTACATGCAACATGGAAAAACAGACCATTAGTGAAGCTCGGAGTAACAAAACAAGTAAGCTCTCATTAGTGAGAATTTTTCAAAGGAAGAAGAAAATTTTCCAAATGCAGGGTAAGAGCATTAGAGGAACTCCTTAAAGTTTGCACGCTAAAACTTATGAAAGCAAAGTAAATCACACCTGTACATCAGTGCACTCATATATCGGCCTTTTCTTCGCCAAGTAACTTTCTCCCACAAGCTTTGCATGATAAGGACTCAAGGATGAAAATAATTCCTTGTATCGAGGAAGTTGAGGTATTGTAGGTGACTTCACCTATAGCATCATGCAATGGAAAAATAATCAGATAGCCCGCCTTTAAGCATTACTCACATATGCATAATTAAACAATGTGAAAAAGGAAATAAATAAGCAAATAAAAATGTTGTCGTCATAAATAATAAATAAATAAATAAAATAAAAATAAAAAGAGGAAGCACAAGATTGTATAAAACTATTCATAATTACCTGGTTCTTGTTGGCATCAACCACAATTACATTGGATAACTTTGACTGTACTTCACTGGTTTTGTTCTTTATGCCAACCTACAGGCGAGAGTAACATTTAGTATCAACTCACATGTCAGCAAGTAGGTAAAACAACTAACTAAAAAAGAATAAACAAGACAAGCAGTAGTTATAAATATATATCAGTATCGGCACTAATCATTTTCCTTAAGGGGTCTGGATACCAATGTATCCTTATTCTACCTTCCAGATAATGGTTACTCGAAGGAACTATCCAGCATTTAAAAAATAGGACTTCAGAATCCAAGTGCTCCACAAGCATGCATATTTTATAATGACTTTTTGGTAAAAAGCTTAATATAAAATATAATGATAGTTAGAATAGCTAAATGCAATAAGATTCATAATAGCCAGGTTAACAAAAAAAAAAAAAAAACTCACAATGTAAGGGACAGGGGCATCCAAGAAGTCCAGCATGTCATTTGGCAAAACCTGGAAGGTTATGAACATTGTTAAGAATCTTAAAATAAAAATAACAGCTAAACAAAAATAGAAACTGCATAATGGATAATTTACCGGCATTAGCAGATTTTGCCACTGGAAGGGACATATCAAAGGTATGATTGACAATACTAAAGCAGACAGGATACCCTGTGCACATTGTAATTATAGAAATTGTTAATTTTTGCCTGAAGGGACTAAATAATATATGACAAATGCAAAATGAAATTATCAAAATGATTCACAAAGATATCAAACATAAAAACTTTAGCAAGAAGAAGAAACATTAGGAATATGATCTAATCATCAATCTATACTTGATGCATCTCACTCTCGCATAGTGCCTAGCAACTTTCCCAAATTATCATCATTTGCAGATGTAATTAGTTCCAAGAGCTGACAAAAGCCGAGACATGTTAGAGGCCTCAAGGAAGTGACACCATATCTTTTTTATTTAAACCACGTCCTACCCTACTTAATTTTATTTTTTAAATAATAATTAGTTTTTTTTTGGTACCTCACAACCCTAATATGAATGCGGTTAAATTTTCAGTGCATTATGAGAAACAAACCCATTTCATCAAGATTTTACTAAATTCAGTACATCTATTTGAAATATTTATGAGCAATATGAAAAATCCATGGAAAGCAATTCTTGTTACGAGACTATTCTGAACTTAATATAAGACGCCACTTACCAAATTATCACTAAAATGTGCTTCTACAATAGAGCTCCAGCAAAAAAAAGTCAATATCTGCAAAACTTAGGAGAATCCGTTAATATAATTTAGGTATCAAGTAGGCCTCTCATAGAATTGACACAAAACTTTATATACTCAAATAATTGCATATTCAACATAACATTCAACTTGTTGGTAAACACCCACATCTTAAGCAAAATATTTATTTATTTATTTATTTTTGACTGGGAAGCAAAATATTTACTTCATACTGCAAGTTGCAATAATGAAACAGATGTCACGCAATGAAAAATAGAGTAATACACACTAACTACAAGCAAGCTGTCAGAAAAACAAAAAAAAGAAAGCATGTTCAATGAGACGGTGAATAGTCAACTTCAATATTGGGGAAGTAATTTACATTTTCAAGTCGTAAGGAACCACATATGCATGCAATCGCCCATATTGATAATGCATTTGCCTCTTCCTCTGCCAAAAGAACGTTGTGTGCCTAACAAAAACCAACAGTAATATGATGCAAAAAGACTGGATTGAAGACCAAAAATATATAATCATATTACTAAGACAATTTAAACCAAATCCACTTCAGATAATTGGCAAAGAGAAAGTGATCATCACTATCTACCTAAGCATATTCCAAACTTGAACTGCATGATCTCAAATCAATAGAAATTACCATGGAAAGGGAAACAAACATATTGATCCAAATAGAAGCTAATTTTAACCTTAGCCCATTCCAATATATCAGAAAGATCATTGGGATCATCTTGGCTAGAAAAAGATGCCTCTTCGGTCTCAGTATCATCAGCATCACTCCCAAAAATTCCTATCTGCACAAGGAGAACCATGAAAACTGCATAATAGGTCAAAAATTCCTTGTAGAAAACTCCTTACAGTTGCACATTTAAAAAAAAAAATGCAAACATATAACAAAAAATCAACCCCAACCACATAGAAAATCAGAAAAGCTCAAAAATTTCATGAAATCGAAACACTTCAATCGAAACCCACACCGAAGACTCGAATCAAAACAAAAAAAAATCACGAAATCGGGTTTTTTAAAACAATTTTGTGGTTCCTCTTCTCGGGTTTAGAATCTTAACGAAAATCACTCAGTGGCCGGGATCTAGTCTGCGATGGCTGGGATCTTCTATGCGGCTGCCCAAATATCACGCGAAACTTCCAACGGCGGGTTGCTCTGTGAAACCCACCATGCGATGATAGAAGATTAGAGGAGGGGACGAGGGGCGGCAATGGAGCGACGATGGAGCAACGGCGATGTGTGAAGATCGATGAAAGAGTGTTCGACTATGTGAGGCTGAGAGGGGTTGGGGTTCATTTGTGTGATTGATTGGGACTGGTGTGCGTACTGGGAGATGAAGGGTGATAAATGGAGATGGAGGTTTAGTTGGGCTTGGGCTTGGGCTTCAAGAGGGGGTGGGTTTGATTGGGCCAAGCGAGCCGAAGGGGAGGGACGGCGAGCCAAGAGAGATGAAGGAAGGTTGAAGAAGAGGGATTGAGATTTAATCCCTATTTCCCTTTGAAATGGGGAATGAAATGCAAAACTATTTGGGCTTTTTATTTCTTTTATTATTATTATTTTTAATTCATTAAAATTTTAACTATTGTTTTAAAATCACAAA
>WUAT03000001.1:1066107-1077115 GCA_010015005.3 Ulmus americana
TATTTTATTAAAAAGTAGTGGAGATAGGTAATATTTTTTTAAAAAGTAGTAGAGAGATATCGGGGGGAGAGAGAGTTTTTTGAATATTACCTAAATAGAGTACTTGATATTTCAAATGCTCATATCTATTTAGTTTGGGTATTTGAAATACTAATGCTCCAAGCTCTATAGTGGCTAGAGTTCTAAAAGCGCGATATTTTCCTACTTGCTCAGTGTTGGAAACGGAGTTGAATAATTCTCCTTCATTCATTTGGACAAGTCCAATTTGGGGGAGAGTTGATGCTTAAGGGAGCGATGAGGCATATTGGTATTGGGTTAGACACAAGGGTCTATAAAGATATATGGATTCCCATTCCACACTCATTCAAGGTGGTGTCACCTCACGTTTTGGTTTCGGATGTTATGGTTTCTAGCCTATTGACTGCTACTGAAAGTAGGAATAAAGAGATATGATCCGAAGGTCTTTTTTTATCTCATGAGGCTAATATTATTTTATCCATCTTTCGCCCAAAATGCAACATACTGGATAGCTAGACTTGACACTTTGAGAGAAGAGGTAATTATTCGGTTAAAAGTACTTATAAATGTGCTTTTAATCAATCTTATATCCACACTTTTACTACCTCAAGTGCATTAGTGAATTTGTGGGATTTTGTTTGGAGCTTGAATATACCACCTAAAATTCGAATTTTTTGTTGGAGAACTTGCAATGATATTATTCATTCTATGTTGAATCTTTTTAATCATCATTTCCCGATGTTGTTCCATTTGTGATTATAGCTCAGAGTCCACTATGCATGATTTAGTTTTATGTTCTTTGACCATAATTGTTTAGAAGAATAGCAACATTTGGAGTTATATTAAAGGAGCTCGGATTGAGTCTTTCATTGATTGTTGTTGTTTGTTACATGAAGTTTTGCTTAGACATGATTTCGAGTATTTTATAATATGTGCATTGGCCATATGGAATCAAAGAAAAATGATTTAAAATTGACCAGGGGTCATGATTCTATAACTATATGGCGGGTAACTTCTTGGAGGTGTTTCAACGAGCTAGAGAGGTGGCCAAGTTTACAGGTTTCAAGTAGCTAGGGAGTAGGTTTGAAAGCCTCTTTCGTCGAGCATGGTTAGGATCGACATTGATGCAACGTTTGCACTAGTTCTCGATTGTTATGGCATTGGAATTGTGGTGTGGGATGAAGTTGGACGGTTACTGTGTGCTAAAACTCTTTTGTTGGGAGTGCTTGCTTTGGTGGAAATGGCAAAGATGATGGCTTTGTTAGAAAGTTTGGTTGTTACTCACTTTATTCAACATTTTTCAGTTCAATCTTTACATATTGTGTTGGGGTTGTTAGGTTGATTAATGAAAAAGTTATAGCTTTGGATGAGATTGGGCTTTGTTTTGGAGGATGTAAAATATTTATTGGGAAGTTTTATTGGATGATCCATTTAGACATTGTAATCCTGGGAGAAATATGATAGCACATAACATTGCTAAGTTTGTTTTACAAATCACTTATCCTATGATGTGAGATGAGAATGATGTGCTATTTTGGATTTCACAAGATGTTTTTGCACATATTTCTATTTTGATGGAATAAATTTCACATATTTATATATTTTTTTAAAAGTTTATAAATAATAGAAAGAGTCACTCAAAACAAGATAAAATAATAGAAAGGGAAAATTAAGTCAATGGTCACTGAAAAGTAGGTAAATTGTCAATTTAGCTATTTACAGTTAACAATGTCGTGTTTTTTTTCGGTAATTTCGACTACAAAATATTTACGTATGACCATTCTATTAGTTTTTTATCGTTAAAAGATGATATGTCTGCGTTTAATGATATTATAATAGTCTAATATGGCAACCAACAATTAACGCTAACACATCATCATTTAACGGCCAAAACTAGTAAAGTAATCATGGTAATATTTTGTAGTCGAAAATAATCAAAATATGATGTTACTAATAGTGAATATCCAAATTGACAATTTAATTGTTTTTAACGATCCTAAATAAAAGTGTCCCTCGTAGAAATAGGCCAAATAAACTCCTATAGAGCCTAAACAACACTAACAAACATAACCAAAAATGGGACAAAATCTCTAGCTATTAAAAGATCACTTATGAACAAAATAAAGTAATGAAAGTTGAAACAACATTTAACAAAATCTATATATCACGGGCGGTGTCGATTGTCCTTGTCAACTTAGCTTGGAATACATAAGGTCAAAATGAGATTATTACTACAATCTCTAAAGGTAATTTTTGAGAAAATTTTAACTAAAAAACTTGAGCATAAAATATAACAACAATTGTTAAAAGTTTTACTGTCCACATCAGCAAAAGTACAATTATTCAATAAGCCATAAAAAACAAAAAGCATACATTTGAATTTGATTCCTCCCCTGCCACCAACTGCCAAAGCTTCTTCGTCCATAGTGGGCTTTTGATGACACATAAATTGGGGCCCACATAAGAGTCCCAACGTAAGCCAACAAGCTCAGCTGAGCTTTGTCCATTTATGGGCCCAAGTCACAGGAAAAACAACCAAGGGGCCCACTATCCCCACGAGTCATAATAAAAAAAATTTGAAAAAATTACATGAGATAACCTTTTTCTCACTAATCATATCGTTTTTGGCTTGACATTTCAAGAATTGTTTAGATGAGATTTCTTCATTTTTTTCGAATATAAAAATTCTATCTTGTAATACAATTTAGTACATAGTTAAGTATTTAACCGCATTTAATAATTTTCGCGCCCTTTTAGCAAAATAATTAAAATAAAAGGAAAATTAATAATCATAAGATTTCGTTACCCGCGATATTAAACACGTAGGAAAATCGTACGAGCAGATGACGATCTGCAATTTTATCTATTTTCTTTTCGTTTTATTTATTTATTTTCAGAAGCAGGAAGCAAGCAAAAGCAAGCTTGCCACGCCACCAATCCTATCTCCATTTTCGTCTATAATTATTGGCAAACCATTTCTGCCATTTCTCTCGTCCATATCCGATTACCTCTTTCGCATTATTGAGATCAAATTTTCCAGGTACGTCTGCTTCTGCTTTTTACTCGTTACACTATCAATTTCCCATTTCTCAGATTTTTGTTTTGCTTTGATTCACTGATTGTTTTTGGGTGTGTTTAGCGATGGGTTTCGGCAAGAAAGAGTATGAATTTCTGAATGAAATCGGTTTGGGATCCCAAAATATCGGTGGTTATGTTAATGGCAAGTGGAAGGCTAGTGGTCCGGTTATCTCTACTGTCAATCCGGTGAACAACCAGGTTTGCCTCTTTTCTTACTGGGTTACTATTTCTTTTTCGTTCTATCAGATTCCAATTTGATTTTCTTTTTTGTTATTTTATGTTTCTTTGGTTTATTCTTCGATTCCTTTGCATGATCCTCAAACCCAGAATCAGATAATTGATGAAAATGTGAAATTTTGGGTTTATTTGTCGGATTTGTTGATTTATTGTACAAAACTTGGGGGGTTTTATTGCTTCCAATTAAGCAGCAGAATGGGATTTTTTTGTTTTGTTTGGGGATTATTACTTTCCATTTTCCAATACCGTGTTTGTGATTCTTGTGTTGTTTATGTTCAGAAAATCGCTGATGTGACGGAAGTTTCCCTGGAAGATTATGAGGAGGGACTGCGTGGTTGCAGCGAGGCAGCCAAGACATGGATGAGTGTTAGTTCATTATATCTGTGTTCCTAATATCATACATAATTAAAGTTATTCTATGAGTTATATATGTTTTTAGAAGCTATTCTCCGTTTCCTGTTTATTTGATGGTTTGAAATTTGTTGAGACAGGTCCCTGCACCCAAAAGAGGCGAGATTGTAAGACAGATAGGAGATGCATTTAGAGCCAAGTTGGATCATTTGGGTAGGCTTGTGTCACTTGAGATGGGCAAAATTCTACCTGAAGGAATTGGGGAGGTTCAGGTATGGTGGTTCTCTTGTCCCTAGGCTAAATACATTTTGTACTTATGAGATAAATTTTCCTCTCTTAAGAAAAAAATTCTTGTTTATTTGCATAGCTAAGAGAAGTGAAGGAATTCTGAGGCTAATTTTCATTGTTTTCCACATATATATTTAATTTGGAATTTTGTCTAATAATTTAATTTGAATAACTTCAATCACGGCTCTTTGCAGGAAGTTATTGATATGTGTGATTATGCTGTTGGGCTGAGCCGACAACTCAACGGATCTATAATACCTTCAGAACGTGAGTTTGACTTTTTGTTACTTGCCCATCTTTCTTTGTTCCTGTTGCTTCTTAACATGATTAGCTTCATGGCATCTTATAACCTCCTTAATGAGTAAATACTGAATCTTTTTATACTAATCTAAGCTGAAATTTTTTATTGACTTCTTGTTCACTGTGACTGAGTTTATGGTTTGAGATGTTAACTTGATAGATTTGTATCTGCTGTTTGTTTGCAGGTCCAAATCATGCAATGCTCGAGGTACAGTACTAAATTGACACTCTGCATGAATTTTTTTTTTATAGTTTTTTTGAGATACTACTGCAATTTTGATAATTTTCTTTTGGGTAGCTAACTTCAATATACTCTCTTGACCATAGATTGTGTGATTTATATGCAGGTGTGGAACCCACTGGGAATAGTTGGTGTAATTACTGCTTTCAATTTCCCTTGTGCTGTTCTTGGTGCGTTCTTGTTGTTTTCCACAAATTTTAACATCTAAGGATGTTTTATTTTCTGTTACATTTTTAATCATTGCATCTTCTAGATCTGAAGACATATATACAAAATAAATAACTTGAGGGTAGCGGATCAGATTGTGATATGGATATCTATTAGGAATATACTTGTCAACACTTCTTACATAAAATCAGCTGAAATTGTTAAATTTATATTTTCTTATAAACATCAAGGGAGTTCTGCATTGATTATTGAACGTGTATACTAAGAAATCAGCTATTAGGAACATACGTGTCAACATTTCTTACATAAAATCAGCTGAAATTGTTATCTATTAGGAATATACACAGTGCATTGATTATCTATTAGGAATATACTTGTCAACACTTCTTACATAAAATCAGCTGAAATTATTAAATTTATATTTTCTTATAAACATCAAGTGAGTTCTGCATTGATTATTGACAGTGTATACTAAGAAATGCTTATAGCCAGCTTTTCTAATCATAATGTTTCTTTCTCTGGTGCTCTAGGATGGAATGCGTGTATTGCGTTAGTCTGTGGAAACTGCGTTGTATGGTAAGTTTAGTGCACTGTTTTGTTTTGTCTGTTTGTTTTCATCCCAGTTGTTTTCAATACCTTTTCCCAAGCTATGATCAAAATGATATTTTTGTCAGCTTTTCTTTGGACTTCCAGCTACACATTGCACTTGATAATGGGAATCATGGTATTGCTTTTATGATGTTCTATGTACAATAGTGGGTTAGCTTAATGCTCCCATGATAAGAAAGTTATTATCACCAGAGGTCTCATATTGTGGGTGCAGTAGCTGGAAGTGATCCTTGTTTTCAGTTATAATTTGCTTCTTTCTGTTGAGTCCCTGCATGTTTTGTTAAATTATTCTTAAACATATTGGATATTCTATGCTACAATAGCTCCTTAAAATGTTTGCTTTGTAGGAAGGGTGCACCAACAACTCCCATGGTGACTATTGCTATCACGAAGCTAGTAGCTGAGGTTCTTGAGAAGAACGACTTGCCAGGTGCAATATTCACCGCTTTCTGTGGGGGAGCAGAAATTGGTCAAGCAATTGCAAAAGATACACGCATTCCCCTGGTCTCATTCACTGGAAGTTCAAAGGTAACTTTGCTACGTGGTCCCTTTTTCTTGTATTTCTGAAAAATATAAACAGCAATAAAGCAACAACAATAATAAACTAGTTTTTAGTTATTATATCAGATGCATAAGATCTAATGAGACTAACTTGAGTTATATGAAACTCCTTTTGGTAATTACGGAACAATGTGTTAAAGGTGCTGCAATAAATTATTGAGTTCATTTAAGAGTCTTAGATGGCTGCATGTAACTTATATTCATATTTTATTTTAGGCTACTGGCTACAATTTACTCATCTTCCATAATCCTAAGCTCAGATCTCTTATGCCAAATTGTAGGTGGGTGTGACGGTGCAACAAACTGTTAGTCAAAGGTTTGGAAGATGCTTGCTTGAATTGAGTGGGAACAATGCCATAATTGTTATGGATGATGCCGACATTGTGCTGGCTGTACGTTCCATTTTGTTTGCAGCTGTTGGTACTGCTGGACAGCGCTGCACAACTTGTCGTAGATTGGTAAAAATATTTCTATTTACACTCCTATATCTTCTGATTTTGAAGTTTTCTTAGAAGTACTGGTTTATTTGTATGTATGTGGCTGCTCTTTCTTGATGCAGTTTCTCCATGAAAGTATTTATCAAACCGTGTTAGATCAACTAGTTGGAGTCTACAAACAAGTCAAAGTTGGAGATCCATTGGAGAAAGGAACCCTTGTTGGGCCATTACATACTCCTACTTCAAGGGAGAATTTTGAAAAGGGGATTTCAACCATAAAATCTCAGGCATGCATATTGTCTATAGTAACTGAGTTGCAGTAAGCTTGTCCTGTTGATTCTCCTCTTACCTTTTACTTGTGTGTAACCAGGGTGGGAAGATCTTGGTAGGCGGATCCATTATAGAGTCAGATGGGAATTTCGTACAACCAACAATTGTTGAGATTTCCCCTAGTGCTTCTGTTGTGAAAGAAGAGTTGTTTGGTCCAGTTCTGTATGTTATGAAAATTAAGGTAATTACTCTTTTTTTTGTTTTTGTTTTTTTTCTTTGGATCAAGGTAGTTACTCTCATTGACTTCTTTGGGTTTACTTAAATATTTGTGTTTGGTTGTTCTTAGACCCTTGAAGAAGCAATTGAACTGAACAATTCTGTGCCGCAAGGATTGAGTAGCTCAATCTTCACACGCAGACCAGAAGCTATTTTCAAATGGATTGGGTAAATACCTCGAGATTTTTATTATGTGACTATGATTTTGATAACTTTATCTTGGTCTCTGACCTTGATGTGGTTAAAAATTTGATTCTAAGGAAGCGATGAAGTTGCAAGTTTCATATCTCATGCATTTGAATTATCTGCAGGCCTCATGGCAGTGATTGTGGTATAGTGAATGTGAACATACCAACTAATGGAGCTGAGATAGGTGGTGCCTTTGGTGGAGAAAAGGCAACCGGTGGTGGTCGTGAAGCTGGGAGCGACTCTTGGAAGCAATACATGCACCGTGCAACATGGTAAATTTTCTATCTTAACTTGCTAGTTTGCTTGGGACTCCTCGTCGTTTTTGTAATTCTATACTTACCCAGTCCTTTCTCCTTGACAGTACAATCAATTATGGAAGCGAACTACCTCTTGCTCAGGGTATAAATTTTGGCTAGTGGGTCAGAGCTGCTGGGGAAACATGGTAAGGCAGGGTACCATTTCGTTTTGACAGGTCAATGTGTCTTGGTACATGATCTATAGTCAAGACTAGTGCTTATAATGCCTGCTTAAATGTGTTGGAAAGAAACTGAACAAATATATTTATGATTTTTGGTAGAGATACTGATCTTTAATATCTAATCTTGAGAAATAAAGGCAGCTAATAATTTCTTGGTTCGAAAAGGGTCTAAAACGAACTTTCTCTGCGTTGGAGATAACCCTATGCTCTTAAAGGATTTTGACTCCATTTTAGATAGCATAGTAGTATCGGTGGTCGGCTCTTTAGAGCTGTCCAATGACTAGAAGATTTAGCAGATCTCTTGGCATCTAATAATTCTATTACTGCCTGCATCTAATAAAGTTAATTTGAATTTTGAAGTTATTAATTTATGATGTAAAAAAAATTGACATTCAAACAATCAAAATATGAGACAAGACTTCAAATTTCAAAATGGATTTTATAAAAAGTACAAACCTTAAAATAATAATTGAGTTGAGAGTTATGCTAGAATGATAGTGAGACAATAGAAACTTTTACTAGTCATTTAGAAAAAAGGCTCATCTCTTGTCATCTTTCTAGTTTTTGGGTATGATGTTTGTGGCCATATACTAGCAATATATGCATGAAAAGCCGCTAATCTCGTACGTGGGGCCGCTGATTTTCATATAAGTATGACTAAGAAGATCCATAATTGCGTATTTTTCTATTTTTAATGGACTTCTAGTGTAGCCACGTCACTAGTATAATAAATAATATAATTTTAGTGGACCTCATTTGTAATGGCGATAGCGGCGGACACAGCTATTTATTAGAGATAGGTAAACTGCCTCTAAATAAAGTGCATATTTCAACGACGACGACCCATATCACGTCTTAGACCATTATAATTAAATAGAATGAGCAGTGATCACCTATAGCCGGGCCACTGTTATATATAACAGAAAAAAAATCCTTCCATCTAATTCTGTACGGAAAAAAACTATATATTTTGATACCTCAAATTGTCGCAAATAACAGAAAATATCCTATTTTTTAAAAGTAAAAAGAATATTTAAAACACTCCTGTTTATTTTCTTTAAAAACCAAATCCCTCCAATTTTCATTTATAGGCAAATGTAACAGAATTCTCAACATATTCAATTTTTTTTTCTAAATTGGGATATGTGCTTGTCACACGGGTTAAAAAAGAAAAGTATTCTAGTAAATTCATTAAAAACAATTAAAATCTAAAAGACCTCATCTTTCTCCTTCACTCCATCTTCTTCATCTCCTCTGTCTCTCTTTACTCCTTCACCATATCTCTGGCCACCCTGCAAAACCCAAACCCTGCCCAAACACCCAGCATACCCCGAAAGCCCTTCTTCTTAACCCGAATTGAGGTAGAGCTTCTTTTCGCTATGGGAAGGATACTTCGCCAGTACTTGCTCTACCTAATTTCTCCAAGCCGTTTGAGGTTGAGACCGATGCTTCGATGATAGGAATTGGGGTTGTTTTGACATAAGATGGTAGGCCTATCGAGTTCTTTAGTGAAAAACTTAATGATGCAATGCAACATTGGAGTACTTGTGAGCAAGAGCTCTATGTAATAGTTCAGGCTTTGAGACATTGGGATCACTGTTTGATTTAAAAAGAATTTGTGCTTCATAATGACCCTCAAGCTCTCAAATTTGTCAATTTGCAAAAGAACCTTAGCCAGAGGCATGCTAGGTAGATACTTTTCTTGCATAAGTTCACTTTCGTGTTCAAACACATGGATGGTCAAGTGAACAAGGTGGCCGATGCTTTAAGTAGAAAGGCCCATTTACGCACAACTATACTAGCTAAAATTATCAGTTTTGTGAGTTTGAAGGGGTTATATGCTAGTGATAGTGACTTTTTCGGAACAAGTGTGTAGTTCAAGGGACAGAAAGTGACTTTCACGTTCATGCAAGGTTCTTGTTTAAGGTAACCAGCTTTGTATTCCAACCACTTTTGTGAAATCCCAAAAAAACTTATCTACAATGAACCTCGACGACGTAAATTTTTTTGAAAAAATTATGTGTAATGTTATAATAATTTATAAAAAAATTAAATTTGTTTTCAAAGTTGATCAAGTAACGAATTTAAATATAAGTTAAACTATTATAAAATTATGTTTGTGATTACGTAATTAAACAAGAAAGTATGTTATAAGAATTACGTAATTCATTTATTGAGTTATTTATGTGTTTATTTAATAAAGTATTAAATTGCAATTAAATTTTTAAAAAATGGTTTAGAAATACATACAATGCATTGTCAACATCAAATACATATGATGTGTCTAAGCAAAAGTTTTTTTTTATTAAAAAAAGTACATGTTTGTGTTCATCACCACCTTGGAAATATCCTTTGTACCAAATTAGATGCAGCTAGAAGGTAGTAGAACCAATCTAGCAATGCAATATTTTGTCTTATATATGTATATATTTTTCGTTTGAAATGGTGTATACATGTGTGTTTTTGTTTGTATTATATATATAGAGACAAATATGTATGTAGTGAAATTTACTGCTTTATGCAAAGATATATATATATAAATTTTACACAATTTAAATTTCTGCTGCAGAAAGCTATTAGATCAGGTTTCTTTATATGTGTGTTAGTGGAATCCACTTGTCCATCAAACAAGAATGCATAGCCATGCATTCAATGAGGACCAAGAGGTGCTGATTTTTCCCACTATCCCATTTTAATATTGCTTAAATAACTATGTATATATGGGACATCAAAGCTGAAAAGGAGTTTTGCACTTCTTAAAACACTTATTCACTCTCCCTCACTTCCTCTCTTTTCTCGGCTGAAGAACAACAAGAACAAGGAGCAATTGTTCTTGCTTCTTTGTTCATCAAATTGCCAAGAAATTCAACCCAAGACTTCAAGAAACTTTGAGTAAGTATTTAACCTATCAAACTCTGTTAATTCAACTCAATTTAGGACTCCATTTTAACTGTTTTGATGATGAACACACTAGGAGGCATATCGGCTAGCAAGGGTCCCTTAAGGTATTCTTCAAGTCTTTGGTCACTCAAGCTGGATTTCTCTGGTAAATCCTTATTCTTAATGTTAGTAACTTCTGTAATTTAGATGTGAGAGTGTCTACTTTGTGTTTGATGATCTACATGCATAGGATTTACAAGTTCAAAATTGATTTTGAACATGCAAACCCGATTCTGAACAGTTCTAGTAACCAAGTTTGTATGTAAGTTTTGAAAAACCTATTGAACTTCATTTTATGCATACTATGAAATGTCTAGTTTGTAATTTGAAAATTTTAGAGCTAAAGGATTTACGGTCTTTGAGTTATAGGGTTTTAAAGACTGGATGTTCAACATAAAAATCGATTTCGGTTCGATATTGTAAAATTGAGTTTTGATTTTTAAATTGAACAAATCTGAGATTTTCCTTATCATGAAAAAACTTCTAAATGTAATACAGGGTTTAAAATTTATATTGGATAATTTGGAAATAATTTTAAAGGATTGGTTTAAGGATTAGTTTGAATTT